>JAHDVE020009160.1:0-34066 GCA_022606495.2 Halesus radiatus | reverse complement strand
TAAATGTAAATAATTATTATCAAAATACTCAAATAAAATCATGTTTAAAATAAATACCTACTCTTTTTTTGCCAATAACCTTCTAATGTATGTAATATCAATGACAAATAAGATTTAAACAGTAACTGCAATATCATGCAATGTGCAGTGTTTTCTAATATGTGTCCTGTGCGTGCAAAGTCATACCAACTCAGCCCAAAACATTGTAACTTAACGTTTTAATCTGGAGTGGCCTACCAGGTAAGTATGTTTTCTGTATATGTACATAATGAGATAAACGCTAGCAAGTAGCATTTGCTCAGCGTCCTTGAGGTGATTTTTCGCGAAAACGGCGCTATACAAGTCATCCAAGTATTATTATTATTATTATCCTCTATCCTATTAAGACCCTTTTACGAAGTCCGCCAATTTTCCAAATGTAACAAATTTGTTCGTCTCACAGCTTACCTTTTTATGTTGTGTCTTTTCGGTTTCATGTTCCATTCTAGAGTTGTTAATAACATCTTCAATGATTAAAACAATATTTTTGGCCCATTAGTTTCTAACTAGGCAACCTGGTTTGAGAAACTGGTCATGCCGTGATGCGTTGCAAATGAGTAGGTGAAATACAAATTTAGGAAAACAATAAATAAAATTAAGTAAATACTACGGGCTGTGGTTTACATTCAGACATATAGCGTAAACGCAAAATATAGCATCCTCATGGCCTATGTTTCTTTTACCACTTTCAGTCTTTACTGTATTCGTGTACAATTTATTAAGTTGTCTTGTGTAGTGTTCGTGTACTTGTGATGTTTTTATAAATGCTGTGTTCGTGTGTATAAGTCCATTTTGTATTTTGTAGATAATACGCATGTGTTATATTCGTACAGTTATCTAATTTTCAGCAAGTTCATTTCTTGGTATTGGTTTTTTTGTGGGGTGTCTGGGTTATAATTGAAAAGTTTTTTAAAAACTTAATCCTATATTATTTGTAATTCGTTCAAGTACCTAATGTGTGTTTTCTCATATTTATATTAGCTAATTTAGGTGGGACTGGATTGAACTAAGGTATAAGCCCCTGTTAACGTGTGCTGGTGGAAGACGCGCACAAATGCTGGTGTCAGGTATACAATCAGAAGAATGTGCGAATTATTCAATCAAAATCCAACTTTGATGGATTCCGACATATTCTTTGATACGTGCAGTACTTTTAAGAGAAAATTGAAAGCTGTTTTCACATAAAAAAATTAAACAAACAAACTTTTTCTTAAATATTATTTTCTAAGTTTATTTACCTTCTGTTACTTTATTCAGACATTGTGCACTTTTTCAAATTTTTTCTGTGTAACAAAATCTTAAATTCCTTAATTTGTCTAAACATTATTTTAAAGGTTTATTTTTCTGTATTATTATTAATCAGTGAGAAATAGCTAGGATGCAGGAGTTAAAATTTTTTGTTCACTTTGAATCAAAAAATAAAATAATATTTTGATGTAATTATCCTTTATTTTATTACATTACAAAATACAAAAAACAGGTAAAATACGATTTCAAAAGGAATCATCAAGTGAGCAATACGACAAGCGAAGTGCTTGGATTCAATCGACAAGATATATTAATTCACTTAGGGTGATGCATTCGTTTATATAGCCATCCTAAGCTAGTCTAATGTGTTAAAGTTTATTTCAATTAAAGATGGTTTTATCAGTTATACAATAGGATGTTGACATTTGTGTTTATCAGACGGAACTAGATAAAATAATGTAATCTTTACCTTATTGAAGATGTCGTATAATGTTTTGATGTCGTATAATGTTTTGATGTCGTATAATGTTTTGATGTCGTATAATGTTTTGATGTCGTATAATGTTTTGATGTCGTATAATGTCTGTATCTGTATTTTCTCCTTAAATAAAAAAAAAAATAATAAAAAGCTATTCTACCAACTACACCAATTAGTCGAATGATTTAAGTGGTGATTACAAAGTAATTTTTAATTAATTTATAAGTATTATTATTTTTTCTCCTGTACGGGTACTTAATACTTCTGGTTCTACAATCTGCAATCGACTGCACCTAATATAATATAATTAAAAATTAGTAATTAATTAATTGTCTAATGTATTTTTCTCACGAGACCCCTTCCCCGAAATGAAAATTGATTACATCACGCAACAGGAACTAAATTATAAATTAATACATATTACCAGCTCGAATCAAGAGACCCGCATCCGGCTTCGGGTGACTGTACTGTTGTACCTCTGATGATCTCTGCGGAATGAGAAAGTTGCTGATTGCGTGAGAGGGCACTCCTCCCATATCGGCAATCTTCCTCCGTGTTGATTCTAGCCAAATGATTATTAATTATTTCATTAAGTCGCGCGTTATATCCGCATAACTTATGCTTTTTAGAACAAATTGCAAAACTGCAATGCTCTCTTGGTACGAGAAGTGATGAGAGCGGGAAAGCACTATTCAAGAATTCTGGGAAGGGTTTTTAAGGAATCAATTTCTTCTCTTATGATATTGCCTCGTGGATATTGCCCATCTTCTCTTCCAACTACAATTTTACAGTAACTCCGCACAGGAGGCCCTGAGGGAAATAATTTCCCTCGAGGCCTATATCATCTTTGGGGATGCTATTTGGAGGGTTTTTAGAGGACAGAAAGGCGTGAACTCGAGTCTTGAAGAGACCCATGTTGTAGGAGGGAGGAAACGCAGAAGCCTGCAGAGCTGTTGGACACAAGACCAAGTCGTAGAAACGACCACTTGTCAATTGACAAATGTCAAACGTGTGCAAATTTTGATGCGCGTTTGGCGTGTTTCCCGACTATGCACCGGTGCCGAATGATCAATGACGCTAGTTCCTCAGAGCATCTTTAATACCGGAGGAACAAGGACAGCTTTCCCACCTGGCGTCTGTGCTCCAAAGATTGCAATCCGTTTGTTAAGATAGGCGAATCTACCAAATTGACCGTCCGTTTGGGGATCCCGACCAGAGATGGCTACCAAATTCTACAGCGGGGCGCACTTGCGATTTGTACAGGGCCAGCAGTACCTGCTCCGAGACCCTTACTGGTCCCTTTCCTAAACCCTACCTGGAAGTGCTTTTGTAGTGGTTACTTTCTAAAACGCTACTGACCCTTCTCGGGCCCTTTCTCAAAAACTACTCAAAAAATCCCCAAAGCAGTTGTCACACTATTTATTTAATTTTAACACAAAGACATTACAAACTTTTATCAGAGTCTCAATATTCTTTCAGAAAGAGCAATTTTGTGGTACAAAATTATATTTCAGCACATTAATAACCCTATATAAAATACAAATAGACTAGAGCACACTTACAATGTCTCAATTTTAATGAAGGATTAATAGTTCCTAAGTATACAAACAAATATGGACAAAGAACTTTAAGTCAAGTGATTCCTAGCTGTTTAAATAAACCCTATGAAATAAAAAAAGTGTTAAAACTAAACAGTTAATCAATATATTGAAAACTTGGCTACCTGAAAGGAACTATCTGTATTAGATAATTAGGAAATATTATTTTACGTGCGATTTATTGTTGTCATTTGTGTTTTTTTTGTAGAAACATTTTTGAGTAAGATTTTAAAGAAATATTTATGTTTAAGTTTATTACATATGTTTTTATTTTATATGTATATACCGATATTTTGTAACTTAACCGTAACTTAAAATTTAGTATAAGGTTTTGAATATCGAGCTCCCGTTAGACAAATTACTAAAAAGTAATTTATCAGGAATCTTTGCTTTATGTTTTTTTTAAATGTCTTAAGTTAATAAAAAAAATTAAATACTAAAAGAAAGAATGGTTTATTTGCACGTGTCAATATTTTCCACGCTTAAAAAATATGTACGACTTCTGTCACACGCGGGGCTCTTTAAATTCAAGTAACCTTGCGCATGTATACAGCCGTGATAAGTAAAAACACAGTAATTACAAAAATTTGAAAAAATGAGTTGAATATGGGAAATTATTGATTATCGAATTGCGTATCTTTTACATGGTGCATAATTTAATATTACTCGTTTTTTTGTATTAAAAAAATATGATAAAGTTTTTGATGTTATTGCAGTTTAATCGGTGTTGGTAAGTAAAAACGCAGTTACCACGTTGAAGTTACTGCGTTTATACTTACTTTCCTAAAGATGCTGTGTTTTTATCTACCATCTTAACATGTATATTATACAGTATAATAGCGCGGCGCATGGGTGCGCTTCCCGTGGACTTTTAACAAGTGGGAATCAATATAGTTATCCTAAACAGAAATTCATGGACACAAAACACTTTCTTTAAGGTATCTTTTGTCCAATGATTTGCATAATCCCTTAGTTTGTGGGAATTGTTTAGCCTTGATCATTTACAGGACACACGTGCATGATGATTTCATAAACAAAATGATAATAAAGACCTTATATAAAGATGCATTAGTATATACACGTGTGAAAAAACTCAAAACATAAAATCGTAAAAAAATTCAACTGTTAAGCTTTGTCCACATGCCTATGAACTGGAAAATAAGATATCAAATTATCACAAAAAATATACCTGGTTCTAAACAATTAAAAGGAAAAGTATGAAATAATTATAATCTTAAACATAAGAACATTATTAATATTTATTCCTGTATTATTAATTACTTATTATTATTTACTCAAGACTTCTTGTTAACAAAAATATGGTCACAGTGATTGTGGCTAATTGGAGCACAGATACTTTATGATAGTTATTTGGGTTACAATGAAATTATTATTGTTGTAATCTATAAATGTACGGCTCAACTAAAAGATTTACTGTTGATTTTATAATTGTTTATAGTCTGAATAACTTTGGTGAATTAAAAAAAATATATTATAATCTATTGTTTCACAAAAATTATGTTGCCGCTCATCTCAACACAGGACTGTCACAGTGAGATGAGTGGCTAATGTTTTTTGTTTTTTGGTTTCAATTTAAGAATAAATAAATTAATAAATAAATAAACATAGAAATTGGTGTCGAAACTTTGTGTTCATAATAAGTTGAAAAATTTTTTTTTTTTTTGTACAATTGTTGGAAAAGTTTTATTTTCGTGTGATTAAATTACTTTGAAAAGCAATGTCGTATTTTTGGAACGAATGATGCGTAATTTTTCTTAAAAGCTCTGTAGAGTTAACCTTTGGCATGACAAGATGTAAAATAAAACTTGTGTAGCCATTAGGGGTGACTCAGTTACCCCATGCATTGTATCGTTATAAATCCTTATTTTTTTTAAATTTATTTACACATTTTATGTAAAATTCTTCTTATGGATTACACATTTAATGCATTTTCATAATGTAGTTAATTTTACGAATGTAACAATTGTAATGGTAACCGAACAAAATAGAACAACGACAAAACGGTACATGACAAAAACAACAGGAGAAGTAAATCATCATAAATAATCTTATTACTAAGTTCTGCAAATACTTAAGTTTTCAATTATTGTCACACCTGTTTCAGCGTTCAAAGCCATTTTCAAACTGTGTTTAGGCCACTTTGAGACGACTTACTGATATGGTTTTATTTATCCC
The DNA here is from genome assembly GCA_022606495.2 of Halesus radiatus. Classification (NCBI taxonomy): domain Eukaryota; kingdom Metazoa; phylum Arthropoda; class Insecta; order Trichoptera; family Limnephilidae; genus Halesus; species Halesus radiatus. The sequence goes on along the minus strand of JAHDVE020009160.1, from coordinate 28,507 downwards.
ACCCAATTTTAATTTGGACGGTATTCAGAATGATTTATTACCGATAAAACCGATTTAAAAAATAAATAATTGAGATAGTTAAAAAATCTCTATTCCGTGAGGTGTTTACCTCCCCATATAGACCCCTTGAAATGACAAGGTTTCATCTGACACGGCAATGCCATGCGATAATGTGCTCTAAGGAGAACAACTACAAGGCTCATTAACGCATAAAATTGCTTTGCCAGATGGAACCTTGTCATTCCAAGGGGTCGATATATACTGTTAAAAATTAAACACAATAACCATTAGTACTTTTCATGACTTTGTATCACTTTTATCTTTCATAGAACTTTCTATTATGATAGTAACGAGTGTGCACTTTCAATTTTTGTGCGATTTCTGTCTTTAAGTGAATTATTTTGTTTTGGTACAGTGGAAATTTTTCTGCTTTGCATCATTTCACAAAGCTTCATTAAAATAGCTCTTCTTTTCCTGTCATAATAGTGAAGTACAGTGGCGCTCGCTAGTGCCGCCCCCTATATTACATTGATCGCAAACGGCTAATATAAAATGGACTTATGATGGTACTCACGTTTCTTATGATCATATTTTAAAATCTATAAAACTGCGTTCGTCGTTGTTTGAGGTGTCGACATCAATATTCAAAAGTGTTCAGTTCTGGATTGAAATTTCTGAAACAAACATACAAACAAAATATTAGAATCAAATGCAATTTATTATATAGTCATATTCTATATGTATCTATGGAATATGTATGTATTTCTACAGGATTCATTAAAAAGAGATTTAATAATTTTGACCCTGGAATATCAAACGTATATTATTTTTTTTTATAAAGGCTAATAATTAGTCAATTTGGCTAACACTACCACTAACCTTAAAAAAATCCCTTTTTAGTTTACTAACATTTCAAATGTGTCTGTTATATTATAAAACAAATTTGTATAAAGGATAAATTAATAAAAACAAAATGAGTTTGAAGATTAGAGTTTTTTTTAAAGTAAGTCCACATAGGAGACACACAAGAAGAAGAAGCCGGGGGACCCGATGAAGGGAACCAAATAAATGAGTCGGGCCTTGACAAAGGTCAGAATAACAGAAGAGTATTAATGAGACGATATATGAATTTGAATGAAGCAAGGACTGTGTACCAAGACCGAGTTTTTTGGCGATTTGTCTTATCTGCCTACCCCTGCGGAGAAACAGAGTGACGGTTAGTTTAGTCACATACAAATGTAGCGCAGTCGCTCCCTGCAAGCCCTTGGCGATTGCGTTAGCAAAGAGAACTGGGAGTGGGAATGTTATCCTTATTCTACTGGTATTTCAATGGAAGATGCCCTGAAGAACTTGCGTAATTTATCCCTTAAGCACCGCGGTGCACAGACGGGAAACATGCAAAATGCGCGTCCAACATTTGTACACAGTATACATTTGCCACATGAGAACGTGTCGCTTATGCGACACATTCTTGTGTTGAAAAGCTCTGCTGTTGAATGATTTGCCAGCCTCTGTATTTCCTCCCTCCTGCAACATTGTTTTTTCAAGACCCAGGTTCCGTCCTTCCTATCCCCTAAAAGACCTTCCAGACAGCATCCTCATAGATGACATAGCTGGATTACTATAAAAAATTAATATATACCAGCGAATCGGCGTATTCGTTATAGAAATACATCATAAAATGAACGCAGTGTTAGTCGAAACGACTAATATCAGTCTTCTAGGGTTAAAGTGAATTTTGTAAAAAAAAATAAGACAATTAAAAAGGCGAATTAAATTGACAATCTATTAAAAAAATAATCATATACTTTTAAACGTTTCATTAATTCAACCAAAGGTGAAGAAAAATCAAGATTATAATTCTATCGGTGTTTTTATCACTTTTCTGTTCAACGTAGAATAAAAATTTTCGCAAACTCACCACGGAAAGAAATTATAACTCGTAATTGGCTAATTTAAATATTTTTTTACTCCACAAATGGATTATAATCTTCTCTCCGTGAATAATAACATAATGTATATCTTTCTTTTATTTTTATGGCGTATGTTAATGATATTTTTTTACAACAATGATGAACTGTAAAAGAATCATATCATTACCGAGTCATTAGCATTTTTAATGCCATGATTTCACGGTATAATATAGGCTGTTTCATAAGTCATTAACTTTTTTCTTAATATTTCTAATTCGTTTGATGAAACATTACAAAAACACAACCAAAGCAGCAATTTTTTAAATTTTATTTTTTACAATAACTTCACATAGGTTGAGGGAAATAATTTCCCTAAAGGCCTATACCATCTTTGGCGATACTGTGTAGAAGGTCTTTTAGAGGATGGGAAAGAGGAAATACAAAGGCTGGCAGATCATTTTACGAGCCGTTGAACACAAGAACGAGTCGCAGAAGTGACCCGATCTCATGTGACAAATGTCACCGTGCGCATATTTAGGGCGCGCGTTTGGCGTGTTTCCCGACTATAGACCGATGCTGAAGGGAGCAATGACGCTAGTTCCCCAGAGCATCTTCCATTAAAAAAACAGGTAGAACCTGTGTAGAGTTCTTTAAAAAAAAACCCGATCGGCGTATTCGTCATAGAAATACAGCATAAAATGCACGCCGTGTTAGTCGAAACGACTAAGATCAATGTTCTAGGGTTAATGTAAATTTTGTAAAAAAAAAGACAAAATTAAATAGGTCAATAAAATTGACTATCAATCAAAAATTGTTCTACGTCCGAATAACAGAAGGGAATGTATGAATGTGAATGAAGAACGTAGTGTACTCTCTGCGTACCACTGCGGGGAAATGGCACGATTGTCTATTTAGTTAGTTGGTAAAATAAATTTAAAAAACTATTTTATGGCGGAACTCCCAAGAGGACGACACTATAATAACTTTTGATTTTCAGACGACATCCACCAGACTCATCAGAACCATCAACAGGTGTTGAATATTCCATGGAGTAGTATTGTTGTTCAACACACTTGTCTCTTAGAAGTGAAGATCTCTGCCGTATAGCTATATGCGGAATGAGCCATGACAGATCACGGTAGAGTACAGACCGACCTGGTGGCTCCAATAAATGACCTCAATTGGCGAATCAGTTCATAGAGTACTCACGAGATTTCTTATGCAGTAGGCGACGAAGAAAATACCGAATTGATCTGTACATGGTAATTTTTAAGTAGGCGATTTAATTTTTTGGAGAGGATCTTAAAAACTTGGAAAATTGATCGTATTTATCGATGTATACCGTACAAAAATAATATTCATTATTGATCTGGGATGAACGAAGTATGTTCACGCAGGAGGCCGAAAAGAGAACTTTTTAATTGCATTCACATCACTCTGAAACAATTACTTATTGTCAGTATAATATCTACAATTAATCTCAAAAAATATGACACAGCCTGTATCAAAAAAAGGTATTCATGTTATTTAAAACATAATAAACCCAATCCAAACATAACCCAATCATAAAATACTTACTTACTCAATAGTCTCTTTTCTCTTTTTCCGTGCAATATACTTTAATACCTAATCATATCAAACTTTTTAAAGGGTTCGCCTACTGCAACAAAAAAAAACAAACAAAAAATGCGTTTCTCTTCAAATTCTATACCGATTTTACATTTACGAGTACATAGCAAAACTGAAACATTAAAACAAAACTAATCATGAATTTGAGATATGATATCGATGAAGATGACATAGCTTACTTGGTTAAGCGGTTGCCCCGATAGGCAGAGGTCCTGGGTTCGAGTCCCAGATGCGACTGAAATATTTTAATTTTTTTTCTTTTTTTTTTTCGGATTTATGTTTCATTTAGGTTATGTTAATATTATTTTCTACAATGATTACAATAAGGTTTTTAAAAATCGAGATACAAATAATTAATAATTAAAAAATGAAAACTAATCAATACACATCAACTGAACTAAACAGTTTAATTTTGTACCCTGATGATGCTTGTGTTAAGCTAAACCGGCGGGCCTAATAAAATTAAATAAATCTCGTGGTTATAAACAAAGTTATTGTTTTATTTTCATTAAATATGTCTAACCACAAAGTGACTGCTTTCTATAAAAAAAAATGTAAGAGAAAAAGATTATGAATACGATTACGGAAGGCTGTAAGGGACGAAGGCTTAGATATCAATAACACACAAGTGAAGGAATATTTCATTTGATATTTGATTTGTTATCTTTTTGATCACTTCTTCTTCTCCTTCCCCTCCCCAATACCTTCAGCCTCACAACATTCCCCAATTGGGGATTCCATAATCTCACTAGCTCCAGACGGTTGGGAGCAGTTGGGATTCTTGTACGGTATTTTATATAAAAAATATAAAAATATATGTATTCTTATTAATTACGTTTAAATATAACTGTTGGAAGAGCGAATTAAAACAAAATCAAAGTAATGTGTGTACGACTTATTTTTCCATTCGCTCGCTCGTCATTCGAAACTCGTTTCCCGAACGATGCACTCTAAATTACTACATATCCATTATTTACATACAAATACACGTTTCATATACAAAAGTAGAGCAACGTTCAGGTGAAAAACACAGTTTTTTTAACAGCCTTTGATATCTTGAAAAACAACTGTCACGTCAATTCTGTTAATGCTCAAATTAGCCAGTAATTTAGATATATTCGCCAAGTTTGTGAAAGAGATGTATGTCCACGTGTAGGTACTACATCTGCGAGTAATATTTTAGACGATATCAACCATCATACCTAATTGCCGACTGTGGATACGCTAGGGGAAGTCGACTGATCACCGATGACGTTGACAAATTTAACAATTCAAGGGTCGCGCGGCGTCGAAACAACCGCGCACGTCTCTTTCCCGCTTGTTACGGGCTTGTCTCGAATCCAATTTATCTGATTTATCGGGCAACTTGAAATAGAGGTATAGCGATGAAATTAATACACAACTCGTTATGTAATACACATTCGATTCAAAGCTCAATTGAGCAAAGAGCGCAAAATCCATTACGCGCGCATAGTTTGTGACTTTACTGAAAAAAGCAAATCGACTACCAGGGAAGCATTGAGAGAGTTCTGCTGAATTAAAGGAGGCAATTGAAAACTCACTTCGCATCCTGAACAAGGAATGTCTGCCGCGATCACACCACTTTAAAGCAGATAATGATAATGATTCTTCAGAATAATTTATTTGATTGACAAATAAGTACGATTTTTTGTTAAAAAAAACGAATTTACAAAAACCTATATAATCAAGTTAATCTCTGGAACCATGTCATAATCCACCTATGTTGAAAGAGGTTAACTTATACGTTCTTAACAAGTATACTAGTGGGAGATCCCTTGCACTTTTTATGTTCCTAAAGCGAAAACTTTTGCTTATCAGAACGCCTCATCAACAGAGCGACTCAACTGCTAAACGATGCTCCATTGTCCGTTGGTATTTTAAAGATCACTTACAGAGAGCTTAGCAGTGACCATTTTTTGACATTGTCACAAAAAAGTTGTAAAACTGCCCAATCGCTTTTTGTAGTTCTACTTTGTTGTATTTCCTATTAACTTTGTCTATTTGTAATGTAGTAATACAACAGTGTCATTTGCATGTTAGGGCATCTCTATTCATTATGTGTTACGTATTTTTTTTTTGTGTTCTATATCCATAATAAATTATTTGTCTACAACTGTTTTATGGAGACTATGAAAAAAAATTGCTTTAATCCGTTGGTCGAATAGACTACGCGAGATCTCTTTTGTTATAAAAGACCGCGCGCCCACTGGAAGGTTAACACGTTCGCGCTAGACATGATTTGTCACAATCGTGTGATGAGTATTACATAATTATGAATTAAAGTTGTATAACGATGAGTGATCATGGTATTGTTAGTAGGGGAAGTGCAACAAATACTTGCCTGGAGTCTTTAGCAAAGATCTAGAAACTAATCCTGAAGGTTATTCTTTAAGTTCCATTAAGTACGATTTTATTTTTGAGATACTAACGGCCGTTCTTCCCTACCCTACTGAGCAACCGTTGAACCAAAATTTTGCCTCAACACTTTTCATATGCACAAATACGCTCTTCCCTACAAAATTCTCGATCAAATTTACGAACAATTTATGATATCGATTTTTGTGAATTAAGCTTCAGATGGCGCTGAAGTGTCAAATGTCATTATTAGTTTGCGATCTGTTTTACGCGAATCAAATATTGAATGACAAAGATTTTTTTCCGTTTTCGAATGTCAAAACATTTTTTTGAATGTTTTAAAGAAAACAGATGACAATCTTTCTCATTTTTCTTACTATAATATACGTTGTGTTTTGTTTTTTTATGGACGATAAAAGTGAAATATCAAATGTACAAAACCAACAAGGTGCTTTCGCGGCATTAGCAAAAGTCAACCCAACACTTTATTTTCAATATATTTTTTACGCACTTGTGTAAAGTACAAAATTTTGATTTATTTATTAGTTTTAAAAGCAAATGATATCTATTCATAATGAATACAATATTAACTAATCTCCGTTAATTTTAAATTAAAAGTTTTTACTTTGAGGACACTTTATGTTTTAAAAGTGGGCGGCTACTATTTTATCATTTATGAAAGTGGGCGGACACTATTTTATAGTTGTAGGGCACCTCCATAGACAATTTAGGATAAAAAATGCTTGGAAACAGGCAAACAGTTGTAATTAATTAAATAAATAATAATGTGTATACTGGTACTTCACTCTCTGTCACACCCTTTCATTCCTCTCACTCCATTTCTCACTTATTACCTTCTTCTTGGAATATTTTCAACTCCACGGTATAGTAAACACGCCGGTCTCATGCTGGTAATGAGTAACTAAGTAAAGCAAGTTTCTCACGGTCAAATTAATGACAGTAGTTTACATCAAACTCATTTCGCGGAACTCGGCTAAACTTGAACCGTGTGAACGCTGCTCGGATTACTTAACAGGGCTGATACTGTTTTTTTTTCTCGGCGTACAGCTGTTAAAGCTGCCACTGTACTCTCTGATCTATGTAGATTTTACGATTTTTTCACTTATTCGTTACGAGGTGTGTTCGTTATGATAGCTGCAGAGTTATTTTTGTGAGTAGCATCATGGAGAACACTTTTTAATATGAATTTATGGTCATTCCATAAAATCTGAAAAGCTGTGCCTACCCTAAGAAAAATGACCCATTATTAGTGTACTTATTTACAGGAAAACATCGGTTTATTTTATTTTTTATTGTATATGGGGCTTATATAACTTTACGAAAAATAAAGTAAAACTTTTGAAGCCTGAGAAAAACTTTGACGTTATTTCTCTAAAAAAATTTTTAAAACGTTAAATACATGTATTCTGATGTTAACTAAATATGTCTTAAACATAAAAATAACGACCTCCATGGTCGAGGGTTAAGGATCTCGACTACAAATCCGAAGGTCGCGGGTTTAAATCTCGGCGTGCGCAACTAAATATTATTTTATTAATTTGTGCTGTTTCACAATTAATTAAGATGGAACCTTATTATTCCAAAGGGTCGATACCTCAATTAAGAATGGCATAGTCTTACTGGCTCTAGACGGTTGGGAGCAGTTTGAACTCTCGTGTGGTATCACAAACAATAATATATAAATATAAATATATAATTTTTATAAATACGTAAACACATTATCTACTAAGACGATACCATTTGCAAAGAAAAAAATAGTTTTGTAAAAAATAAGTGTCTTATTATTGGTGCATGGCTCGACAAACACGGTAAACGCTCCAGTTTTACCTGTTACTTAAGGGGAAGAAGTTAAAAGAATATATAAATATGAATGTTGGTTTGTCTATCTGTCCTCGATTTTTTCAAATTATTTCACTGGTTTCACTGAAAATTGCACAGGTTGTTCTTATTATTCACATGAAGGCTTGGAGAGTAGTTTGAATGAAATCCAATATGTAAGACTGTCGCTATAACGTTTTAAAATTAGTATGAAAAACATTTAACCCGCCATGTTATATTGAGGTGAGCCCATAAACATACCACTCTGGTTAGCCATAGATTACATATTCAAAAGAAGAAGATTTGTTTGCGTAGAATATTTTCAAAATCGAAAAGCACTAGTAGGTACCTACGTAAGAACATTATTTGTTTAAATACATTTAAAAAAAAAACGTTTGAATTGAAATAAAATTTTCGAATGAATTTCATTGTTTAGAGATTGTAATTGTCGTCAAAAGACACCAATTTCGCTGTTATATCAATTATGGCACCCATACGACAAGCAATAATTCACAACTTTAGTGATTTAGGGCGGGTACACGTCAACTAGATTAGATGATATGGATTTTTTCAGTGAATTTGATAAGGAACTTGTACGCTCATTTATTAAAGCTCTGTACTAAAAAATTAGTTATGTTGGGATGAAAATAGTGGGGAGGGGATAGAGATGGAGGAGAAGAATGTTGGAAAGGATCTCGTTTTTGAAATTAGGCCATGAAATACCAGAGAAAGATTTCAACGTCTATGATGGTATTTTACCATGGCGATTCCGAGATGTATCATAGTTACTTACAAATCAAGTTTACAGCAGCCTTGTTCAGTAAAAATCAGTTGTTTTATGTTATTACGATACACATATTGCAACTGTACGGATTCAACTGGACTATGGCTTATGAAAGGTGACTTAAAGAATTAAATACCTAGGATACATAATCACTGGTACTCTGATCGTAAAACTGAACATGTTCAGTAGAAGATTTCGCCTTTGCACGTTGTATACGTCTGAACTCTGGACAAACTATAAAAAGAGTAGTATGGAACGACTTCCGCATATTGTTTGGTCTCCCCAGATACTGCAGCGCTTCCAGTATGTTCACGGAAGGCTGAGTTTTCGGTTTTTCAGCCCTTATACGATCCAGGGCGGCTGGAATGAGGGGAAGAATAAACAGCTCCGGAAATATCCTCATCATGGAGGCCCGCAGTCCAGCCTCTAGCATCGACGCATACTGGAGAAAGATATTGACCCATAACAATTTAAATGCCGCAGCACCTTAAAGGCTGTATGTTAATGTACTTATTTTTGTATACGTGTCATGGTATAAGAAGGTAAATGATATACCTACTGGACTTAGCCAGCCGAGGAATTGAACTCACGACGCCTGGGTGAGACCCAAACGCGATGCCAACTTAGTCACTGACCGGTCAGGATATTTATGCATTCGACCGGTTTCGGTTGGATTTTATTTTATACTGATATTTAATTTTATAATTATTTACTGTCTTGCTCGTTTTTAGGAAATGAAAATAATGTTTTACTGTGGGTGGTACAGTTCATGAAATTGATTAGAATTTATCTACCTAAATGTGATTCGTACCTCGATAAGAAACGTATCGCAGTGTGAGGCTTCTTCCTTACAATATATCCAATTAGGGGTTGCTCTGGTAATTATTATTCAATTTTAATTCCGTTCAGATTCCGAAAAGCCTTTTTCTCTTTCAGAACTTCTCTCCAAAACGTTTTTCGTGACATATTTTCCAACGTATTACCAATCTAGCTGATTCCGTGTCAATGGCGACAACTTTCCTTGGCTTTATTTCCGGCCTGCCCGCATTAGCGATGTGAGAAAAAACCTCTCTAGAACAAGGTCGGCAGCATTTGCTCTATGTTTTTCTCAGCGGTGCACTGCCCACTCCTCTTCCCGGAACTGCACGTGTTCATTTAACTACCCCGGTGTGCTTGTAAAGAAGAGGAAGCTTTTTTTGTAACACGCTGCGATTTATTACTATTGGTATTGCGTCTATCTACAGCGTGATGAAATGTAACATTTAGTACAATCGTTGCCCACAACACAAACAAGCGTATCTCATATTTAGTAAATTTATAAGAGAGCATTTCTATATATACTTGCTTGTTTGATTTTATGCGAAGTGCTCACCTCTGCCTGTCAATGTCGTCAGCATTCGTTACTTTACTAGTTGGTGAGGGATGCATATGGTTGCCAATCCTGACCGCAATGATCGGGTTGGTTTTGCGGTTGCCAATTGTATGTGTAAGAGACGTATAAGCCCGCACAAGAAAAATGGTGTAAATATTTAGGCACCGGCACACAGGGACGTACGGGTATTGTGATTTGCAAATCCTCTTGAGAAAGGTGTTTGGTAGTTTACGTTTTTCTCTGTTTGAATTGATTTGTATGAACTCGTTTGATACAGTATGTAAAAACGACTTTGTGACCGACTATGGCACAGAATTGAGGAACAAAAAAATATTGGAAAATGGTAAAAAAGGGAACTCACGGATTTCACCAATCGCCGTGGATAATTCAATTGTGTCTTCACTTTTTTCACCGAATATTATTATAGTTGAATGGAATTTGTGTTCTTGGTGGCGTTTTTAATTGCACTGGTTGCGGAAGGTCAAACAAGGCAAGGGAGATGCACATAATCGCACAAATTATTTGGAAGTCGGTGTCCAATGAACTGGTGTGAACACTATTAATGATGTGCCTTAATGAGGCATCCACATGGAGCCAACATTTAGTAGAGTGGTGGCTAAAGCACTGTCCTACCAGTGCTGTCCAAACGTGCATTTTAGTAAGTTGATGCCTTCACTTACTAAAAGGAGGCGTGCGTCAAATAGCCTATTCGCCGCTGCACTTACTTGTAAACTCGAATAAGATAGTAGATTAGTGAGTGTCCAAACACTGCTAGTGGATAGCAGTTGCCCTCACCTACACGACAAGAGTCCGTAAAAATAGAATAATTTAAATTTAAGTCAACTAAATTACTACTACTACTTACCAGTAAAGCTTTTTGAGAATACGTGCTAGTGCCAACAAATTGTACTAGACGTTTTAGTTACTACTAGCTAATCTACTAAATAATGGCTCCGTGTGAAAACGCCATAACTTGAAGTTACTTCAACATATTTTTAGCAGCTCACTATTAAAAATGCTCGGGAATATTTTTAGGATACTCCCCGTGATTGATGAACAGCAAGGCAGTTTTTTTCAGGTTGTAGTTCGTATTAGTTTCCTGCGTGAGCTCTTTTCAGACCTTCAAAAGAAACTAAGATCTCTTTTATTTACAAAACCCAATTATCATCACGAAGTTTGAAAATGTCAACGACCTCTATTTATTTTTACACGGGTTTAATTTATTGGTTGATTTTTGATAAAATCCTCCCACACCAATAAGCATGGTTCCATATGCGAGAAACCTAATCTTAAATAGTATTTTTGTTACTGAATTGCCCACCATTCATGAAATAATAACGAAATAACTGTTCAAAACAGCCGATGTTCTAACAATGGTTTTTTAAATTTCCCTCAACAGACAGAAAAAAAACTGTTTATATGTATACATTCCTGAAGAAGGTTGAGTCCAACCGAAACCGGTCGAATGCAGAAATGTATATAAATAAAATAATGTGGATTAAAACAAAACAAACAATTTAATTTAAATTGTAATATATATTATTACAAATAATATATGTTTCAAGTGAATCCTTCCACATCCCATCAATTATTTACTTCCTATACCTCTGTTATGTTGCCTAACTCACCCATTAAATTAGAATTACGTAATCAAGGGTTTTCTTGTATAAATTATTACTGGATCGTCTTGATTACTTTATTATATCCCCATTACACTCTTGTATCTACTATCTATTTGTAATAATATACATTATTTTGTCGTCGTCAAATGTTCTCTCCCTCTGATATTATATTCTCTTTTTTCTCTTTTTTGTAATATATCTCACTCAATCTATTGTTTTTTTGTGCTTGTATATAAATATACGATAAGTCTGAATTATTTTTTATTTATTATATTTGCCATGATGACGTTTGATCTAAGCGAAACCAGTTGGTGAAAAAATACTATAAATTCGTTGTTTATAACTAATTTTTAGTTTTATGTAATAATCATAATAATAAGAGTAAATTTCCATAGGGCAGTTTTGTGAAAATTCACCTCAAGTATGCTTTAATGGGTAATATGATGTCAAACCATAAAGCGATTGCTTGTTTTGATAATATAATGTCACCTGCCTCAGAACAGGTTTCATCTACTGACTTGGGCAATGTAAACCACACAATAGTACATTTTGTACTTACATTTAAACACGCCGTATTGAATGAAACTATATGGCAGTGGCTGAGTTGACATCACATCTGAGTTCAATTCCTCGACTGGCTTAGTCATCCACCACGACGCAAGCAATATCTTCCGCTTACTCTGATGGTAGTGGGAGATTTTCTAATTTTGTCATGTCATTCGCAACCGGGAAATATTTGTCTTTTTTTTTGTTAAATAAAAAATATTACTTCATTTCAATAAACATCAATTTATCCGAACTGTAACTGAATATCATCGAATTTCCTCATCTGATATATGAAGGCAATTTTAAGTCCTTACTGATATATGAAGGCAATTTTAGCGAGATGAAAGTATGGAAATATTTACGGAAATTTTAAAGAAAAGAAAGGAGAACAAGTTCTGAGAAGAAAAAATGCATGATGAGTGATTAGGAATCTGGGGGTAAGAATTTCTAGAAGTGACGAACGTATTAATCCATCTTTTCTACTATAGCGCAAGACGATGGTTCGAGAGAGTCCGGCTGGCGAGGTCAAAGGATCTCACCACGAAGACCTTCCTTGTTATTAAACCATTTTCGGACAGTATATTTAATACAAACAAAACTCCACGATATCCTTACGCTAGATATGAAACAAATAGAACAGTTTAGTGAGTACACGTCAAGAAACAACATTAAAAAACACACTAAAAAGGACGTAGAAGACGCACCTAATTACATAACATCAAAATCACTAACTCTAGTCCTCCTCAGCACAGGACCTCCTAGTGAGGAGGACTAACGGCCGTTCTTCCCAATCTTACTGAGCAACGGCTGAGCCGGAATTTTCCCTCGGCACTGTTCAAATGCACAAATTCGCATTTCCCAACGAAATCTCAGTCAAACGTAGGATCATCTTAAGTTATCGAATTCTGTGGATTAGAGTTCTCCTCAGTGAAAGACTAGTTATAAAAAGTGTCAACAGAGTATCAAATGACAGCGTAAACGTCAAATGTCATAGATATCTATGGTCTCAAACGTCATTCGTTTCGTGAACTATTTTCTGTACCTATTGTATTGACAGTTTTGAACATGGAGAGCGAAAATGAAGATATTTTTAATGTAATACCAATAGCGGGTATGGACAGAGTATATGAAGACAGTGACGATGGAGATATTATTGACATAATTCAAATAGTGGAATGGGCGGAAGTAATTGACGGTAATATCGGGCTACACAGGCGGCGACAGGATGTAGATTTCGATTACGTCGAAATGTTAAATGAAAAAGAATTTTTTAACCGTTTTAGAATGTCAAAAACATGTTTCTTATATGTTTCATGTCGATTTCGTGTTAAGACTGATTGAAAATTGAAAGAATGCACAGAAGACAAACGTCAACAATGTTTACTTCCGTTTTCGCGGCATCGGTAATAGTCAAGGTAACACTTTATTTTTAACAAATGCGTTTTTAAATAGAAAATGATGGTGTTTGTATTACAATATTTAAGACAAATAATATGTATTCGTAATAAATAGAAAATTAACTCGTCTATGTTAATTTAACATTGAAAGTTTTTACTTTGATGTCATTTTATTGACTATGAACGTGTGGGGGTACAATTATATTTTCCATAGAAGTGGGCGAGTACTTCATAGACAATTTAGGAAGTTCAAAGATGAAAAATGTTTGGAGAAAGTCAAATAGCGCGAATACTTAACAAAACACTTGGCTGATCGGCAGCTCAGTTGATCATTCGAAAAGTTGGAGAAAACGGCCGTAAGAAAAACACAAAAAATCAAACAGTTGACAAAATATTATAACTAATATACTCGTATATACCATTTTGTGTCTTCAACTATATTCTGTAAATATTTTTGTGCTTGTACCATGTTATATATATTACGGAATTATTTATATTGCCGCTAATAGAACTCTTAGACGAATGCGTGGTAAAACCATGTATGACCGTGTGAAAAATGTTGAGATTTATAAAAAATGCGAGGCTGATGCAAGCGTAATAAGTAAGATTAAGAAAGGGAAGCTTAGATGGTTTGGGTATTTAGAGTGAATGAACGAAGAAAGGAGTGTACGGAGAATATATATGACGCAAATGTGAATGGAATAAGAAACCGGGGACATCCGAGAAAGACATGGGACTGTCAAATGAATCAAATACTTGAGTCAATAACACAAGAGAATGTATGATACGTTTTATGAATGTGAATGAAGCAAAAGTGTATGCTGAGATCAAGTTGTTTGGCGGTGCGACCTATGCCTACCTCTACCTAGGGAAACGACATTATGGTTAGTTAGTTAGTTAGTTACTTAGTTAGTTAGATAGCTAATAATTTTTTTTTTTTTTTTAAAGTCAACACCTGGACAAACCCCACTCAATGAACTCGGGCCCCGCTGCTAAGTCAACAAAACGTAGCGAACCACTTAGGTGATCTACAGCAGAGGTATTAGTGATGTTTAAGTCAAGAAACACGTTAAAAACATTCTGTATGAAAGCAATTCATCTGTGGATTACTACTACTTGATGGCCTTCATGGTCGAGGGGTAAGGCTCTCGACTACGAATCCGAAGGTCGCGGGTTCAAATCAAGTAATTTTGCAAGTAATTTTTATCTAATTAATTTGTGTTGTTTCACAATTAATTCATTTAAAAATAATATATAGTATATTTGCGCACGTTCCAGAGTGGAAGATACTCTCAGTATCGCCCTGGTGAAAGACCACCATTCAGAATTGAAACGTTGCTTGAAATGGCTTTTAGCCGTGTTTGGTGACCAGATCTGAATAGCCAGGTATTTCCCCACCTTCCTCTCTCCCCTTCTCCTTCCCTCCCCAATACCTTCAGCCTCACAACATTCCCCAATTGGGAATGCCATAGTCTCACTGGCTCCAGACGGTTGGGAGCAGTTGGGACTCTTGTGAGGTATTCATATAAAAAAAATAAATAAAAAAAAACTCTGTTTGACTAAATTCTGTTTCAAATATCTTTAAATAAATATTCAGTTTGCTCTTGATTTCCTCTTGTTTATTTCGGCCTGTTATGACAGACAAAAATTCAAAATGAACTCTGCGCTTCACGGTCTGCAGTCGCGCTTCATGACCGCTACATCAGAGATCAGTGCACCGTGTAATGACGGACTCCACGCGTCTTGGTATCGACAGGGAAACCGTCCACGCCTGCGGCACGGTTCGTTGGCTAACGATTGTTGAACTACTATTTTTTTCAATACTTAACTCGTAATAATTGATGACAATGTATTTAACCCAAAAGTAACAATTCAGTAAACCCCGCGTGTAAAATAAATGCCGGTAATTTCGCGCGATATCTGAATAAACTCGCACACGGGTCTGCAGAAAATGTCCCTAATTACTAAATGGGCACTCAAAATACACACTTTGCAGTCTTCTATCGCAAAAAATTTTACGAACGATTTATTTATAATTTCTACACGGGTAGTTAGGAAAATCTATAGGGTTTCCAATAACAAATTTCTTAAGATTAGAGTTTAAGGATTGGATATCTTAGACTTTTTTTAAACAACTGCACTGTTTAACAGATAAATACCACGTTTCTGAAGTGAAGCTTCCCTCATCAGGATACTTTTTTTATGTGAATAGCGCACAAGAGTCCCAGCTGCTCCCAACCGTATGGGTCATCTCCAATTGGAATTGGGGAAGGATAAGGGGGAGAGGAAGGTGGGGAAATATCTGGCTACTCAGATCTGGTCACCAAATACGGCTAAAAGCCATTTTAAGCAACGTTTCAATTCGAATGGTGGTCTTGCACTAGGGCGATATTGAGAGTATCTTCCTCTCTAGAACGTGCGTAAATGTACTACGTATTATTTTTAATTAATTAATTATTGTGAAATAATACAAGTTAATTAATTAAAATTTACTTGCGCACCGGCAACATTGTCAATATATGTATTTTTCTTAATTCTTGATCGTCTCCACACCTCTTGGTATTTCCGAAGAAGCTGTGGCTGTTCAGGAGTGTGCCACGCGCCATCTGCTCAGTCAGGTGGCCTCTATCTCCATCCCTCCCTCCACCGCCCAACTTGTTGTTCTGCAGAGTGAAAGTGCCTTCCTAGATATTGCTTGTGCCACATACCGGCAGTCGTTCTTTGCGGTCAATGGCACTGTCGCACTCAAACTGTGGGATCGCCTTTACTACGTTTACCAGAACACGCCAATCAGCAGAGCGACTCAACGGCTCAATAGTAAATTTTTGATAAATTCTCCAATTTCCCGTATTTGTGCGCAATTTGTTTTTTTTTTTTAAATTTATTTATTTCACACATTATTAAACAATAAAAACTTTGACTGCCAACTGGGAAAAAAACCGTTTTATAACGCCGCAATATGACGCGCAATTTCACAATATCACACATTCTTCACAACACCCTTTCAAAATATCAAACCGAAGTAAAACGTAATACCACAAATTAATGAACGAGTATAAAATGTATCGAAAGTTTCTCCTGTTCCGATTCTATCTTCCTCTTCCTCTCCCCCCCTTACCTACTTTTTTTTTCTTTATCTCGTTAGCTTCATATATAAAACATCTATCCTTAACCACTGTTAGCACAAGAAACTTTGTTGGCTTACCCTTTGTTAAACTTCCTTTTGTATATATATTAAAAGCTGTTTGTTTCTTACAAATAAATAAATAAATGATCCTGCACCGGCCGTTGATATTTTGAATATCACTTACAGACAATTTTGCGACTATCTTTTGGCCCATATCATAAAAACGTCACAAAACTGACCATATGATTTTGTTACACTTTTCTATTAACCTTTTACTTCTCGCACGTTTGATTCAGATTATCGTCTTCAATATTGTTAAAATCATTAACATGCAATTGTTTACTTGTACCATTTGTTGTTCCTGATACTTCTAACTATTTATATTTTTTTGCCATCTATCATTTACTGTGATGTATTTTCATCTCTGTAATAGCTGCCTACAATGGAGTGATAATACTAACCCTGATGTACGGCAGTGAGGCATGAAATTGGCAGAGGAAGGATGAAAGTGAACTGAACGCTGTAGTAATGAGATCTCTGAGACGAATCTGTGGTAAAACCATGTATGATCGTGTGAAAAATATTGAGATTCGTAAAGAGAATGAAAAAAGAAAGGAGTGTAAGAAGAATAAATGACGCGAATGTGAATGGAAGAAGAAGTCGGGGACACTCGAGGAAGACATGGCACTTGGGCCATGTCAGAAGTCTGAATAATAGAAGAGAATCTATGAATGTGAATGAAGCAATATCATATATAAGTATATGCCAAGATCGAGTTGTTTGGCGGTCCGTCCTCTATGCCTACCCCTGCGGGGAAACGGCGTGATAGTTGTTTAGTTAGTTGTATATTACCTAGTGTACAACTGTTCTATGAAGACTATGAAAATTTCTGATTTCTAAATTGAAATTATTTTATTAATTGATAAACTAAAGTTCTTAAAAACTTAAGACAAGATTTTTGTGCATAGCGCAAAGGGTAACAATTATTATTTTTATAAACAATAATTTATTAATCTAAAACACTCATCCAAATTGAAAAAAACCTTCCGAGCAAAGATAAATGTCGCCGGCAGGACTCGAACCCGCACCTTCTAATGTCCGGTCAGATGCTCTACCGTTGAGCTACGTCGGCTTATCGCAAACCCGCCAAGTTAGCATCTGACCGGACATTAGAAGGGTGCGGGTTGGCGACATTTATCTTTGCTCGGAAGGTTTTTTCAATTTGGATGAGTGTTTTAGATTAATAATTATTGTTTATAAAAATAATAATTGAAATTATTTTATTTATAATCATTGAAAATAATATAAATAACTCCCAAATCGAAACACCAAAGTGAAAAGACACAGAAAAGAAAAATATAATGGTAGCACCTGGGAGTCGAACCCAGGACCTCATGGTCTATCGGGGACCTATGCAAACTGAGCTACGGCTACCCCAATCCATCCAGATTTTTAACCGGTATCACACTTCGACTTCTAAGAACTGTCAATCTCATCCGAAATTAATTCCTATTTTTTTTTGGATGGTACCTTTTTATAGCTACAAGATTCTGCCCGAATTTATTTGTAACAGTTAGATTGTGTCTCGGGTATACCTATCCGATTTTTATTTATATGTCGACTATTTCTACAAGTCACGAATTCACTTACGTAATAAATCGGTCCAATGAAATAAAAAAAAAATCATAATGAATTTTTTATTATCAGTTGTTTAAATATTCTCAATTTTCATTAGTATTTAGACAATATTGTGTATTTTATATTATGTTGCTATGCTATTTATATGTATTGAGGTAATGTAATAAATGTAATTAATAAATATTATTTTATCGCGGACCACAGTTTCGCAACCGTCCACGACCACAAAACAGCACATCCACAGATCACTAACCTGTGATTGCCTTTACTAACTCGGCTCAGCGGTGAGCAGTGAAGTAGTAAAGTCACGGCGAAGGCTATGGGAGAAAAAAGCAGACAGACTCACACAAACACAGCACAGGCCTGGGTCTGGCGCTGGAAGTAACCTCATTTTATCTAGACTACGATAAACTGAACCGAGAGCGGCGCAATGGTACTGACGGCAGGTGTGTTGTATTGGTGTAATGTTTCACATTTTTACTTTAATTAGTAATTTGGGTAAGTCCGTTTTTTCACAAATTAATATTTGAATGCTATTTTTATTTTTAAATACGTATTGCTACGCGTGCAGCAGAGAATGGGCGGTTACCGCAAGAGGGTTTCCTCTCGGGGTAAAAACAAAGACCCAATCATCTCTGATTACGTCTAAAGGGTATCGAAATGACAATCTAGTCTCCTTTAATGGAAGCAATCTTCCCAACAAGCCCTCCATTGATATGCTTGGTGTAACCCTAAGTGATGAGCTCAGGTATGGGGGCTCCATCGAAGTCAGAGTAAAGTTAGCCTCTCAGAAGCTGGGAGTATTGTACAGAGCCCGCAGATACTGCAGATAATACACAATTGCTGATCCCGCAAAAATCGAGTTTGGTAGCCACCTCTGGTCTGGAGCCACAAAATATCTTTTTAAAATTTCTTGACTCTGTGTAAATTTTTTGGTATATTCCCCTGTCTTAACAAACGGATTACAATCTTTAGAGCACAGACGTCAGGTGGGAATGCTATCCTCGTTCTATCGGTATTTTAATGGAAGATGCTCTGAGGAACTAACGTCATTGATTGCTTCTGCACCGGCGCACAGTCAGGAAACACGTTGTACACGGTTGACATTTGTCACATGAGAATGGATCGTTTCTACGACTCGTTCTTGAGTTCTTTAAGAGATTGTAAATCGAATGGCTGACCTCTGCGTTTTCTACACAAAGCATCCTCAAAGATGACATAGGCTATGAGGGAAATTATTTTCCTCAGCAGTTAATATTTTTTAAAAAATTATGTCAAGTAAAAAAACAATAAAATAAAAATACAAAATAGGAATTTATTGAAGATTATTAAATAATTTTCATAGAGTTCGAGTTTAATTTGTAGTAGTCCATTTTAATTAAAAGTTTATTTTTAAATTTCATTTTAACTATTATTATTTAGTTTAAAAAAAGTTTTATTAATAAAAAAAAGTTTATTTATAAAAAAGGTATATATATGAAAAAGGTTTATTAAAAAAAGGTATATGTATTAAATAGGTTTATTTATAAAAAAAGTATATTAATAAAAAAGGTTTATTTAAAAAAGGTTTGTTGAATAAAAAAGGTTTATTTATAAAAAAGGTTCTGGGAAGTACCTAATTATTGTTACGCATTTGAGGATTCATAACTTCAGATACGTACTCGATGAGTACTTGTTTCTTCCCCATATTTTCCAGTACACATTTTTTTTCTTTTATTCATACGAAAACACCCTTATATCAATCACTTAACCACTGACAACAGAATTGTTAATATTTTATAAATGTTGTTTGCTCTGTGCACTGCGCATACATATTTTAACTAGATCAATTCACCCCCCTCACTCTTTTTTCCTCACCTCATTTAAACAAATTATTGTTATGTAAAATTATTATTTTAAATTACTAGATTCACTTATATTATATACTACTCAATAGGCCGCTTGCGTGTATTTTTTTTAAACTTGAAAAAATCGTGTTGATAGATGTTTCAACTAAAATTACGAAAATGCTACTAAAAAAATTTGAAACTTATAGTTTTTTTTAATAAAATAAACAACTTCTCTAGCTCATGACGTCAGTATTTAAAAATACCCTCCTCGTGATTTTTTTCACTTATTTTCATTTAATTCCACACTGATTTTTTTTCTCTCAATATGGCAACACTGATGTTTTAAGTGACATAAGAGTATGTTTTTTTTTAATATGAAAAATGATCGAATTAAATTTTGTTTAGAATCAGTTTCTGTGTTTTATTGGACAGTTGAATATTCTAATAACCATCTTAAAGTGAAAATGTTATTTTAAGATGGCGTACAACTTTTTTTTCTTATAGCGTCACTATCGGTACGACAACAATCTTTTCCCTGTAGTTGCAGTAAAAGTTTTTTTTCTAAAAGGAACTATACAATATATTTTTTTTATTATTTCTACCACCTCAGACCCTATGGTAGTTAGATAAAGCCATTCTTAAACAATAATACTTAACATAGCAGTTGCTAGTTCAGCCGCTCAGAATTTTGACAGATGTTACGACGTGAAGTTTGTACAGTCGGGCTTCCGGCTTTACGATTACGGTATGAAAATAATGTAAAATGTGTATAATGTTTGGCTGTTTTCTTTGAAGTTAAACATTAAAATGATCAATAAGATTGATCAAGAAAAAAAATAATTTGACGAGGATGTAACATTTTTGGTACGCCTCTGCCATTTATGTAAAAATCTTTTTGTTTTAAATGATTTATATATAATTAGTTTTAATTAATGAATCTCCAATACATGCTGTAGAAATGAGATCCCTGAAGCGTATGTGCGGTAAAACTTGTAATACCGTATTAAAAATGTTGTGATTCGCAAATAATGCAAGTCTGATGAAGTGTAATGAAAAGATTAAGAAAGTTGAGTGAATGAATGAAGAAGGAGCGTAATTAGAATATATGAACCGAACGTTAATGTTAGAAGAAGTTGGGGATGCCTGAGGAAAACATGGCACACATCAAATGAGCCAAATACTCGAGTCAGGTCATGTCAGAGTAAGTGTGTCCTCTTTGCCTACCCCCTGCTGGGAAACGGCGAGCTTTTTAGTTAGTTTTTCCACAATCGTATCACTTGCACCTTCCACGTTGAATGACCTCTAATTTCACATCGGCTATTGAGCCGTGACCTTCGCGGCCAGATCAACAACCGCTTCCGAGCTTTCACCGTCGCACAACGCAGGTCCTATGCTGCATTCATCTGATCGAAACGCCGCAGGACTTGACTTAAGAAGTTCTCCGACTACTTTCCAAAGCGGAATGCGGCCGTCATCTCCGTGATACCGGCTTCAATTCCGGAAGACAAGATATATTTACTCGCAGAGCATCATTCACTTTCTATTGAGCTGATAACGTCTTTGGACCACGCAGTTCGCCCTGGGGTGGTCATTAAGAAAGTTGTTCCCAGAGAT
This sequence comes from Halesus radiatus, assembly GCA_022606495.2. NCBI lineage: Eukaryota > Metazoa > Arthropoda > Insecta > Trichoptera > Limnephilidae > Halesus > Halesus radiatus. The sequence goes on along the minus strand of JAHDVE020009160.1, from coordinate 6,821 downwards.
TGATTTATTTGTAGAGATAGTTTTTAGGTTTTCACTTGATTTTTAATTAATTTATATATTGCTATATACAGTCAGTTTTGACCATCATCCCCAAATTGGGAATGTTGCAAGGTTTCGAAAATTGGATGGAGGCAGGACATTAAAATATTAGCTCGTCTCGTGTGCAGTGACTTGCACTCCATAAAAGCTGAAAGCTTGGATTTTTTTGCAACTCCACACAGGATGCTCTGAGATCATTAATTTCCCTCAAGGCATATATTATCTTTGTATGAAGGGTCTTTTACAGAATAGGAAGCAGTGAACACGAGTCTTGTAGAGACCCATGTTGTAGGCGGGAGTGAACACAGAGGCCGGTAGATCATTCCACAGCCAAGCTATTGAACACAAGAACGAGTCGTGGAAGCGACGCGCTCTCATGTGATAAATGTCTACAATGGGCTAATGTTGGGCGTGCGTTTGGCGTGTTTCCGACTATGCACCGGTGCCGAAAGGATCAGGGATAGTACCTCAAAGCATCTTATATTAAAATACCGATAGAACAAGGACAGCATTCCCATTTGACGTCTATGCTCCAAAGATTGCAATCCGTTTGTTACGATAGGCGAATCTATCAAACGGACCGCCCGTTTCTGCACAGAGTCAAACTGCTTACCCTATTAAAAACGAACCGTAATTGAAATTAAAATGTAACAGGGGTAGTCAGACAGGACGGACTACCAAACTCGATCCTAGCATACACTCCTTGCTTTATTCACATTCATACATCGTCTTATAAATACTCTCCCGTTATTCTGACTACTTGATCGTCCCATGTCTTCCCCGGGCATTCCCGCTTTCTTCTTTGCGAATCTCAACGTTTTTTCACACGGGCATACATAGTTTTACCACACATACGCCTCAGGGATTACATTTCTACAATATTCAGTTTCCTCTTCCAGTTCCATGCGTCACTGCTATACATCAGGACTGGTATCAACACTGTACTCAATTAAAATATTGTTTTCCAAAATACGTTTTTTCATAAATACGGTAAGGTACTTGTAGGCACATTTATTCAGTTGTGCATAAAATACAGCCGAAGGTGATTCAAAATTCATACCCGAAGATGAAAAACTACACAAAGCCTACCTTTGGTCATAGAGCATACATGCCACTGGTAATGACTGATATGCGAAAGATGAATCAAGAGAAATTGACAACTCCATCTCCAAAATGAGATTTTATCACCGGGTGACATGTATATGTATAGTGTATAATCTGTGTGTATATGTGAATGTGTTTGTAGACGTGAGAGGTGGTGAACTACATATTATAGAAGTGATGCCAAATGTATGCGCATTAAGCATTTTATATTGTTGCCATGATGCTCCTTTTAAATGTGTCCAGTAAATACAAAAAAATATCAACGTTTGAATTCTTTAGGTTAATATTATTGAATGAATGAAGAGCACGGTCAATTGGTGAATTTGCAACTGCATTTTTTGTGTAACTTTGCATGTGGAATAGTGTTGTATGGCGGGCACGTCTCATAGGTACGTTGAAAGCCACTGTTCGCCTTTGTCGCACAGACACATTGAAAGTTATTGTTGAGATGCATTTTAAATAAAATCTTAAAAAATAACACATTGTTACAAATTCACAAAGACCATTTCAATTCAAAAACTTCTACAAAAATAAGTAACCGACCAAGATCACGTGGCACCTTAGAAATCCCTAAATTTAAAAATAGTGCTTTTCAACTCCAATACGACTATCAAGGTATAAATTTTTTTAACGCCCTCCCGTTTAAAATCAAAACAGAAAAAAACTATAATTCTTTCAAATCACAAATCAAAAAATTATTAGATAAGTCCAACAGTAATTACAAGTTTTACTATCTTCTTAATTTTTATAAAACTCTTAATTGTAAATAATGTATATAAATTTAAAAAAAAAAGGCAACATATCCTCTAGAAATATTCGATCACGTCTTTGGAAATATGTATGTATTATCTTAATATCTTGTATGCGCCTTATTGTTGTATTTCTAGTATCACGTACTTTTAGTCTTTCGCCAACATATTCTTGATGTACTTTTATTTATTCACTACTGTCGCTAGATGGCAGTGCTCCACAACTCAAACACGAGAAATCTTTCTCTACTGAGTTGGGCATTTTTTGTAAAATAAATTTATACTTTTTTTTGTAATTAGCTATTATATCTGTACTTTTAAATATTCTACATGTATTTATATTAAATAAAAAAAAATTAAAAAAATTGTACAGAGGATTCCAAATTGGTTAGGCATATTCCAGTGGACTTCTTACTGGTGAAAATATAACGTTTTGATTGTTCGCGGGTCCTTAAACACTTTGCTTACGCTCAAAACAAAACCAAGCTTTTTGTATACCTGTCTTTGGGAATACTATGTTGATGATCTTTTTGAAGAGAGAAAGAGCGAATGGGTCTTCTCGCAGAGGCCGTTAGGCCACTAATATCTTTTGCAATTTTTACAGATATTGGACCGAGAAATTCCAGACATGCAAATTTTTCTGGTTTATTTTTATGTACCGGATATATTAAATTGATTTTATTTTTGTAGTTCCTGCTTTTTATAATTTTTTCAATGTAATTTGCCTCATAGCCGTTATTAAGCGCGATTGTTTTTATTGTTTCCTTTTCTTTTCACACGCTTTTTTATATAGAGGAAAGAGTGAAAACCTCGCAGAATTCAGAATTTTAATTGTTTTTCTAACTAAATCGGTTTTAGCGATAATAAATCATTACCGGTCCAAATTGAAACGGAGTTGGAGTACATAAAAACATATGAATGAGTCGTCACAATGTGGATTAACCACAGTTTGAAAATGGCCCTAAACGCAGAAACAGCTGTCACAATAATAAAAGACTAAAAATACACCAAACAAAAATATAAAAATTAATTGAGTTCTACGAATTAAACACAAAAACAATCAATAGCGTCATTGATTGCCAATCGTTCTACAGCCAAGTTGTTACACCTAAGAACGAGTAGTAGAAACGACCCATTTTCATGTGACAAATAATGTCAACCGTGTCCAAATATTGGTCCCGCCTTTAGTGTGTTTTCCGACTATGCGCTGGTATTAAGGGATCAATGACGCTCAACATCTTCCATTGAAAAACGTCTGTTCTCCAAAGATTGCAATCCGTTTGTTAAGATAAGCCAATCTATCAAACGGACCACCCATTTTACACAGAAACAAGTGTTTTTTTCAGATATTTCATGGCTCTAGACCAGAGGTTCCTGCCAAACTTATATAGAGTCAGCAGTTGTGTACTATCTGCAGTATCTGCGGGCCCTGTACAGTACGCCCAGTTTCTGAGAGGCTAACTTGACTCTGGCTTCCATGGTGAGCCCATGCCTGAGCTGGTTGTTGTATTGTGAGAAAAAAAAAGTCGAATGGTAGGAGATGCGAAGAGGAAGGTTGGTATGCAGTCTCGCTCTGGTCATATAATAGAGCTTAAACTATTTTTAAAGTATCATTTCGGAACTAAATTGTAATAATACTGGAGTGTGTTTCAATTTCAAAGTTCTTTCGGCGTAACCTTTGTTTTATTTTATCTTTTTTGTGCAGTCATTTTAAAAATAGTTTTGCTTCAATTGGAAAGTAATGGTAACGACTGGAATTCTAACCTAGATCCTCTGGTTTTACCAGGACAAGTGCCTCTACCAATTTAGCTATCGATACCTAGTTATTTATATTTTTATTTTAACTCAACAGGCCCTGAGTAAAAAAGTTAATTAATCTTTGGGAATGCTGTATGAGGGGTTTCTTTAAAGCAGTGAAAAAGATAAAGTTATAGAAAGGAAAAATGTTTTAGGGATGGGTAGGAATCTGGGAGTCAGTATATCCAGGAGTGCCGGACGCATTAATTTAACCCTTCCACTACCGTCCAAGGCGACGTGTCGAGAGAGTCCGGCAGGAGAGCTCAAGGGGTATCTCTCAACCGGCCTCTCACGATCCAGCCCACCACGCAGCTGATGGGTAGACGCGTCCGCCGCCAAGACCTGCACGAACCTCTCCACATGAACACAAGCAACCCTACTAAGTTACCTGCCGTAGTGAACCACTAGGGTTGACCTATGGCAAAGATGCTGATTATTCAATACTAACATTATCATCAATTATTTCCCATATTTTTTGTCTGCCATCTATCGGTGTGATTGAAAAGCTCCACCATTTATTCTGTTTGATTTCAAGTAGTTTGGTGTTACGCGCGATAGTACGAGTGATGTCATAATCAGATAAAATTTATTTTCTCATAGTGTAGAGTCATTAGTGGACAAAACACTTGAAAAACGTGATTTCCGATTTCTCTTCTCGCACATAAAATGTAACAGCCCGCGTGGCGGCCTCCGTAGTGGTCAAGGCGATTGACTTTGAATCGGATAGCTGCTGGTTCAACCACCGTAATAGAATGTCAAGTAACAAGTATTAACTAGTAGTTTTTTTACATCCACAGTTATTACAATGTGTGTATTTAACACTTGATAGTAAAAATCCATTTATAACAACACTTGTTTATATATTATAAATTAACTGATATGTACCCGAGATTGAATGAGTTTTTTTAATCAATCTATGAAGTTGTGATTTCTTGCTTGTCGTTTGGGTGCCATAATTGATTTAATAACGAAGGTAATGCCTTGTGACGACTATTACTATCACTCAACAAGGAAACAAAGATGCAATAATTTTAAAACTTTGTTTCTTTTCAAACATATGTTTTTTTTATATATATCTAAATAATAAAGTTCTTAAGTAGGAACCAACTTGCGTTTTCCATTTTGAAAGTATTCTACCTAAATAAACATTCTTCTTTTTAATATGTAATCTGTGGCTAACCAGAGTGATATATCTATGCGCTAACCTAAATAAAACATGTCGGGTTCAATGTTTTTCATACTAATTTAAAAACTACTCTCTAAACCTTCCACTAATAAGAACAAACTATGCTATTTTCAGTGAAACCAGTAGGGTAATTTTCGATAAAATCGAGGACAGACAGAAAAACATTCAATTTAGAGATTTAGTTTAATAACTTATTGAGGCTTATAAGCTGCATTGTAATATTTAACCATTGACGAATGTATCATTTGAAATTTGTTAATATTATCTTCTTCAATGATTAAAGGTATATATATTACAATAAGTTATTCCAATATATTGAATACTCTTTCTAGGCTTGCATAAAAGCCAACAGATGATGGATGTGTACATCCGAGACACTATCTAGATTGCAAATATATTCGGATAGAACTTTACAGTCATACAAAAAGGTAGCGGCCATTGGTAAGTTTTAAATTTGTGGTACAATATCGATAAAAATTACGTAAAATAAATACCCATTATTCAATTTATTTTTTATAACTTATTGAAGTTTGTAAACCTCATTGTAATATTTAATCATTGAAGAAGATAATATTAACACATCCCAAATGAACCACGAAACCGAAAAAACAACACAAAATAAAAAGATTTCAGTCGCATCTGGGACTCGAACCCAGAACCTCTACCTATCCGGGGTAACCGCTTAACCAACTTAGCTATTGAGACCAGTTCAATTTACGCCATTTACACCGATATCATACTTCAAGTTCAAGACTTGTTAATATTATCCTCCATTTTTAAATCCCATACGTATTCGGGCAGAACTTTGCAATCATCATAAGGGTAGCAGCCAATAATATGGGATTTCTTAAAAATGGAGAATGAAAGAGGAGTGCAAGGAGAATATATGACGCGAATGTGAATGGAAGAAGAAGTCGGGGACGCCCGAGAAAGACAGAGTACGATCAAGTCAAACAAATACTTGAGTCGGAATAATGGAATAAAATGTATGAATCTCATCAATAACTAATTGGGACCAAATTATTTGTGGTGAAGCGGTCGTCGGTGCATTGACCTGCTATTCAAATGATTAAAGATATCCAATTAACAGTTAACGACGAGTTTATTGAGATAGTGAAATCGCCCCTAAGTGACTTTGCTGTTTAAAGAAATATAGCGCAAATCATTTTTTGCCTTTAGCATTGACGAAAAAAAAGTTGCGTTCTTTACAATAATTGATTTTACTATTGTGGATTAATGATCATATAATGAAATATTTAAAATCTCTTTGCATTCAATTCTTTATCATGCAGAGAAACATTTTTTTTATGGTAAAGTATCAAATAAATTTTTTTATCAAAATATTTTTTTCTTTTTTTCCTCTCTTTTTTTATGTTTCTCCTCAAAAGAGCGCCCTCTCTATACAGCGTAAAAACAGAGGAGATATGTCAACACTCGGCTGAGAAACATTGTGATGCGGGTTAAAATAGGGTCTGTAGGAAGGGATTTATTAATGCGGGTCTTGAACAGGCCAGGATTATACGAACGAGGAAAAACAGATAACATAATATAAGTTAGGAATCCGGAGGAAGCGAGTTCAAATCCTGGCGTGCGCAAACAAATTTTATTGATAATTTATTAATTAGTGGTATATACTGTCAGTATCACCCTGGTGAAAGACCGTCATTCAGAATCGAAAAGACGTTTTAAATGGGTTTATCCGTGTTTTAAGACCAGATCTGAATAGTCAGATTCTTCCAAACCTTCCCTCTTCCCCACCTCCTTCTCCTTTTCAATACTTTCAGCCTCACAACATACCCCAATTGGGGATGTCATAGTTTCACTGACTCCAGACAATTGGGACTCCTATGTGGGATCACATTAAAAAAAAATCAAGTTTGTATGGGTGCTTCGCTCGTTTCCGTCAAGTTTCAACGAAAACGGGAGATAAATGCTGCTAGTTCCTT
>JAHDVE020009159.1:0-62322 GCA_022606495.2 Halesus radiatus | reverse complement strand
GAACGATTATATGCATAAATAATATGGTAAAAGCATTGAAAAACTCCAGAAAAGATACAGAACTGAATAAGGAAATCCTAATTCTTCATGGAGTATCTAATAAGACAAGGGCGACGACAGCATAAAAAATAACAATATTTCCTCGAGGCAGTGGAAAGATAATCTTAACCATGTTAGCCAGACACTTGCGAGAATCAATGAATAATAATCCAGCTACAAATAATTGCGATTGTTCAACCTAAAACCTATCATTCAGCAGCTGCAAGCCAATCCTTCGGTCGAGTTGATCCAAAAAATGGCTGGCGAGCTTAATGAGTCGCATCCCTTGTTCAAACGCTTATCCCCAGTCCTGACCTTTTCACTTGTCAAAAACGCAACTCTGGTTTAGGTGGCCAAGTCGTAATATATCTACAAGATCGGGAGCGTATCGACGACTATGTTCTTGATCCTTTACGGAAACGTCCTCTTAACGAACAATACAGTTCCACATGTTTAGCACACCTTAGCTCCTGGGGACACCCTTTCAGAGGAGTTGTGTTTTCAGGACTCACGGTAGATGAAGAAGATTGTGAGGCTTTAGAATAAAGGGTACCCTCGATTGGAGAGTGCCAGAGCATTGTCCCAATGTTTTTTGTTAGAGATAGAGCCTGGTGTCATGAGGAAGATCTACCAAAGAATGGCGAAGGTAGGGAAACACAAATAGTTTCTCTTCTTTGATAATCTGTTATCTATCAATTTCAGACTCAAATCTAATATTAGAAAATGATTTGGTTACTTTTTTTTCTCACACCTTTTCCTTTTCCAAAAAATGGTATTTTTTTAACAAATATATAACAACTCTTTTACGAGTAGATATATCTATAACTTAGCTCAATGATTCTAGAGGAATGTCTAAGGATAGGACCATCAATCATTTCGTGAAGGATTATAGAGTTTGATATTGCTGACTAGCGCACTTCTATTTAACAAAAAACAAGAAATAGCATATTTGATGTACAATGCATAATCAGTTGATGTTCATATTCATATATATTTTTATTCTATATTTAATATATTTATATTAACATACAATTTATGACCACAATTTAAATAAATTGGAACACTAATAATTTAACATTTTATTCGTAACATCGTTCGAAACTTCTATTTTGCTTGTTTCAGTAAATGCACACACAACTAAAATTGTTACAGATTCTTTTCATTAGTTAGTTTTTGTCTTTTAAATAATGAATTTATGCACTTTAACAACAACAAAATCAAGTCTCTCAGCTCAGAAATATTTTTAAAAATGTTTATGTGTTATAACATTTTATTGTTTAACAGAAGCAAACCCAGTTTTGACAATGTAGAGTTTATTGTTTAGCAAGCAAACCCAGTTTTGACAATGTGAAGTTTATTGTTTAGCAAGCAAACCCAGTTTGGACAATGTGAAGTTTGTTTAGCAAGCAAACCCAGTTTTGACAATGTGAAGTTTGTTTAGCAAGCAAACCCAGTTTTGACAATGTGAAGTTTTTTGTGGGCAAAACGGAAAAAGCAACTGGTTTAATATTATAACATTAGAAAAAAGTAATAATTTTCTTTAAAACAGGTTTATCTTACGTCTTTACGTCAGGCCGAACTAAACCAAGGAATTTGGAAAAAAAGTCGTGTAAAATTTGTGAAAATATTATAAAAAAATTCAAAAATCTGCATCGAGCAGCGCCGTGAAAGTTTACCCGACATCACCGTCTCCCTCCCACCGCGTCATCTCGCTCTGTCATTTTTATTTCATAATAGCGCCAATTGAACATAACAATGCTTGGATAGAGGGGGCCGGACCAGTCATGCAAATTCAAATCTTTATTTTTGCTGTTTCCGGTCCCGTACAATTCACATTTATTCTTATAACTAAATTAACTCATTAACCAAACACACATTGTAAATTTAGGCGGCAAAGCATCCGACACAACCATTTTAATCAAATTAATAAGAGTTTTTTTCAAATACCACTATTTAATAAATAAATATCAACACTTGTCGTAACAAATGGTTCCCTCATCAGGATACAAACTGTACCATATAACCGGTTGATATTTAGTTATTAAATAGTTGTTGTCATTTAATTATATTTTTTTAGTTTAAAAAATTATATATCTTTAAAAAAGTTCTGCTAGGTAATAATATTTACCTAGAACAATTACGACGTAGGTATCCACCAAGTTTCAGAATGAAAGGATCAAACTTCTTCTTCTATTGTACTTGTATAAAGTGGAATGTTCCGGTCAGTGTGTGTTTGTTTTGTATGCAAATCTACAGTTTTATTCCTAGCTTGATGAAATTTTGCACATTTGACCTTTGAAATAAGAAGGTCTTTCACCGCTGGAAGCAGAATTTTTGTAATTCTCGATAAAATTTTGGATGTTAGAAGTTCAAAATAAGAGGAAAATTTCTGGGATGGGGTAGGGGTGGGGGTAGAAGTGACACAACCCTTCATAACCCCGAGCAACGCTGGGTACTTTAGCTACTAAAATTATAAAACAGAACAATCATTTTAAAATGTTGTAAACCTGGTTGTGTTAAAAATTATTTCTGAAAAATAACAGAAACCAAGTAATTAATATCAGTTCGGTGGTCACCCGAGTCTGTATCGTGGGAATCTGCTATGTGTGAAGAAGAAATATGGCGGCAATACAGAGAGTCCCGACAACTTAATCTAAGACGAATATCTGTTCTGTTATTGGATTATACTTCAGCACTGCGCACTGCGCACTGCGCACTGCGCACTGTGCGTCGTGCTCAGGCACACTCAACCATTAACCCGCCACTCTCTCGGTCTGCGCCCCCTCATGTGGTTACCTTAAAATAAATAAATCGTTTGAATTACGGAATAGTTGGCTCTCCTGGTGTCTTCATAAACTGCCTCCATTTTGCACCAGGCAGTGTGATGAGACGAGTAAACCTCTACAACGAAGACATGCGCTCCCTTCTGCAGCTGGTGACGATATTACAGAAACTCGACGATTATTTTCATGGTATCGTTCTTGTGGAGATTGACTATTGATTTATTAGAGAGATAGTTTGGCCATAAACAGTAGAAATTTAATTAAGTGGAACAAAGTTTTTTTCATTACTATGGACCACCAAATTTGTCTTTGAAATTTGTTACACACATAGAAAAAAATTCACACTCTTTTTTGACAGTTCGTTTTAAAGAATCAATCCAAAACACCGTAACTCGATTATATTAACGTTTTTTTATTTAAGTTTTGATCGGTCAAACAAATTTTCTTTTAACATATAATAAAGGGTATTTTGATACACGAATTTCAAAAATACGAAAAAACGCATTTTCACGTAACTGTCTTCCTTAAATAATAAAAAAGTTTTAATGTTAAATTGTCTTAGAATTATGATGTAGAATCGGCTCCTTTTGGAAAGTACCCCTAATTTCTGAAGAACGTTCGGTTAAAGTAAAAAATGTGCATTTGGACCATTGTGCTTTTTAAAATTGTCTTTAATTTTCCTGTGAGCAATCTTGGTGTACTCATTTAAAACCCTTTTAAACGATGGTAGCACACTCAATTTTTGTCTATTTTTAAATCTCAGACTGTACGGCATGTTATCACTGCTAAAATAAATAAACTTAGCTTATTTCTTGACCTTTTTTAAGGCATTTTAATTAGAATTAAAGTTAACAGATGAGTTCTATACCTTACCTTAAAATATCATAATTGTATAGAAACTAATATAAATAAATAAAAAAAGTTACCAAACACGGCACAATGATCCAATAAACATACAAACTTTAAAACGCTAAATAAAATATTAAATTTGTTCAACAAACAATCATCATAATGGCCATACGCCATACACAACACTTAAGCACGGGTTGTACCCGTCATTAAAGTTAATAACACCGTTGTAATTGAGAGAGTTGTTAATAAAGTTGTACCAGTTGTTAAATTGATGGTGATGTGAAGGTGTGGTGTGGTGTTGATCTCAGTGAGGTGTCGGTGTGTGAGGTGTTGTGGTTATTAGTGGCTGATGGAGGTATGTCGTGCGGCCGCGGCCCGCTGGAGCAACATGGCGATCTGTCAAAAGCAAACAGAGATTATCCGTATCGAATAAGTGAAATTCCCGCCGAGATGTGGAGTAATTTGAACAAATTGAGTTGTCTCGGAGATTGCGGTACTGCTGCGGTCTCTCCAGTGGCGAACATCAGAAGAACTCTTTGTGTTTATTCTTGTTTTTATCAATATGAAAAAATTAATTAGTTAAGTGTGATGAATCGATTGCATCTAATTACGCTGTCTGACAGCTGACATGAGAACAGACCTAGCGTACCATACAGTCATTAACCACCTAATTAACAGCCCTGCCATCGTCGCCAATATTAATTTAAATGTACCGACGATGAACACAAGACAAACTGTAACATTTTTCTGCAACACTTACACAACCAACTATCAGTCACACTCACTAACATGATGCATGATCTGGGCAACAATTTTAGAGGTATTGTTGATATATTTACTGACTCCATTTATAGAATAAAGCCTCATCTATACCAGCACTGTGAGGAATCCTACAATTAATTATTGTAGCGTGGATAATGTAGCTTTAATGATTTGTGTTATATTATTGTTGTAGTTTTCTATTTTATGATACTGTTAAACGTTTTACAAACAATATTGTTTAATATTACCTTATGGTTTAAAAACTCCATGTATTTTTAATAGCTTATTATAATTCTGTTCCATGTAAAAGTCCGAATGGGCGTATAATCAAAGAAATAAATAAATATATTATGAAAATGATTAAGTTGTCTTAGGAATGTAACAATAGGGCCGATGTTGAATGAATAAATTGTGTACGTTTTTAAATTGTTGAAAATGTATAAGAATGAACGTGTTGAAAACATCTTTGATTGTTAACTTTAATGAATGAAAGGGGTAAGCAGAGAGTAATGACTTAAAATTTGAACCACAATTTTGTCTTGAAACATGCTTCTTGTTTCATTAATACATCGTCACATACGGTCCCATGATGATTCGACACACGTAAGAATCGGCACACTTTTTAAAAGTGATATAAAGTCATTAAAAGTACGAAATTTAAAAAAAACGTTAAATTATATCACTTTTAAAATGTGTGCCGATCCATAAGTGCGTTGATTTATCCCGTCACCTTCTCATACATAAATATTCTTCTATTAGTTTATGTCAGTACAGATCCGATTGAGTTATAAAAATCACATGCCGCCACTGCGCACTGGGTGGAAGGTGTCGGACTTCTTGATCACCCCGCCTTCTGTTTGCGGCGGTGCCTTTGAAGAGGTGACGGCAACAAACCGAAACGCCGTTCCCCAAAGCGAGGCTGACTCACCTGAGTTACCTGTCACCGTTACCTGGTGCCTGTTGGCCGCTACACCTTCAGCTCCACCGCCCGCGCTTGTCAATCGTGATGGATCCCCTATATCAGTCGTAACAAATGTCCTCTGATTTGGGCGCTATCATTACCACTGAAATGGAGATTTTGATAATGCGCAGCTTTTTAGGAGGTTTTTGAATGGTTTTTAAAAGGAAAATACGCATTTTGCTTCAATGAGGCAACTGAAAAATGTATTTTTATTTCATAAGGCAATGCAATGCAAAGTGATGCAATCTCATGTGTTTTTGATTTGAAAATTTGATGATCAACAGTATTTAATTAAAGTATCATAGATACGCAAGTAGAACACACTTTGGCCTTTTGTTTAACCAGGCGTTTTTATGGTGAGTCTTTTTAAAAGCCTAGAAAAAAATATTAGACTTAGAAAAATGTTTAAAATGCAAAATCTTCTAAGGTACAGACATGTCCAAACCATGTTAGCGTCCCTTTCTCCATCGTAATTCTGTTCTTCCTCTCATTTCTACTTCATTAAGTCTACTTTCGCTCTTCTTCTGGCAGATCCATGCCTCATCTCCAACCATATTAATTATTTACCTATTGCGAATTAAGCTAAATGTCAGCAGATGTCCATATACTCGTAGTGCTACGTACATGACACCTTTTCACAATGATCAGATAAGCTATTAGATTAACTGTTTTTCATATACGAAATACTCCTAATTCAACAACGTTTCAACATGAAAAAGTCCATCAAACAATACGTCAAAATGTGATTGATAACACGTTACTATACTATTATAGTATCTTTACGTGAAACCAACTAATTCTAATTTACAGCTGTGATAAAACTGGCCGGAAAATAACAACCGGTGAATTAACGATACGTCAGTTTGATGAAAGAGTTAAGTTTTTTACACTCGTTTGTGATTTGGTTTTGTGAAATTCATTTCCGTTCTGATTGGTTATTGTATATTCTTTTTTTCATTGTTGTTACAAGCAATAAACCATCCCCGTGCACAACGAATTAAATAGCTTTCTAGTTACCGGAAAAACTCTACATTAACGAAAGGCGAACATTAAACGATTTAGATAATTGATGCTTTTTAGAGATTTAAATGACATTTCAGGTGGTGTTCGTTGATAAAACAAATCATTATTATTGAAAAACCAATTGTTGTAACTTGAAACACCTAAATGTAAAAAATAAAAACACGTAAAAAAAGTTTCGTGGAAAGCAATTAATTTGTGGTTTGACATGCTATTACGAGTATTTATTAAATAAAACAAACACTTTGTTTTGAACCACGAATTTATTTTAAAGTTATCTTTAACGGATTTCGCTTATCTCAAGCTTCGTGAGGCCAAAATTAAACATCACATTTTTAAATAGCCGTGGTCTTTCGAAATTCGCCAACCATAAATTGAAAAAGATCAACCCCTGACTGTGCAGAAATGGGCAGTTCGTTTGATAGACTCGCCTATCTTAACAAACGGATTTCAATATTTGGAGCACAGACGTCAGGTGGGAATGCTGTCCTTGTTCTACCGATACATCAATGGAAGATGCTCTGAGGAACTAGCGTCATTGATCCCTTCGGCACCGGTGCACAGTCGGGAAATACGCCAAACGCACGCCCATCATTTGTACACGGTTGACATTTGTCACATGAGAACGTTTCGCTTCTATGACTCGTTTTTGTGTTCAACAGCTCGGCTGTCGAATTATTTGCCAGCCTCGGCGTTTCCTCTCTCCTATAATATGGGTCTCTTCAAGACACAGGTTCACCTCCTTCCCATCCTCTAAAAGACTCCACACAGCATCCCTAAAGATGACATATGCCTCGAGGGAAATTATTTTCCTCAGGGCGTCCAGTGGAGTTACTGTAAAAAAAATAAAAATATAAACATGGATGATCTCACCTATAATGATAGCACCGGCGCTAATATTCTACACAAAACTGGTTTTGGCATTACATTTGATAATTGAGACGCCTTAGGAATAAAGAAAGCCATTGAAATTGATAGCAATATTCTTAAAAATCAACGTAACTTGTCCCACAGTCCTAAATTAGATGAACTTCCTCTTAACTCAAAAATTTCTGCTTCCTCTTATGTCCCTCGTTTGACGTCTCTGTTACTCCATTCAATTATATATATAAAATAATAATAATTTAATGTAAATCAAATTCATTACTGTCATTTTATTAAGTTCTGCAAGTATTTTACCACCATAACAATATAACACATTTAAATTGTCATTTAAATACGGGGAAAACACAGTACCATATAAATATAAAACCCTCAAAGAAAAGAGAATTTTAATTATTTTTTAACTAAATTGCTTTTTCCGATAGTAAATGATTACTTTAAACACCATAAAAATTAGAGTTCAGTGGAAGTAAATAAAATCATATAAATAAATCATCACAATGTGGATTAACCGCAGTTTGAAAATGGACTTGAACGTCGAAACAGCTCTCACAATAATAAAAACTAAAATACCCATAGAACTTATGACATCTTTCATTTGATTTATACTAAATTAAAAAATATATATTTAATGAAGTTCTACAAATTAAGCACAAAAACAATTAATATATTATACGTCTCTGTCTCACTGTTCTATTGTTTCATTTTATATATTGTCTCCCTCTTATTATATTTTGTATAATGTCTCACTCTTATATATATATATATGATCACTCTATGTATTTTTGTTAAGTTTTAAATTTTACCCTGACAAAGTTTAGGATAAGGGAAACCGGATAACTTTAAAATAATGATTCTAAACAAAGCTTTTGTTTTATTTAATATACGAGTGTATAAGTAAATAACGATAAAAGTTACGGCTTGCACTTTGATGAATTATTTAGAGATTCAAAACACGACCGGATATTCCTTTTAAGACAAATTACCAAAGCCCTTAATTAAATTGAAAGCTTTCCAACCTTCCTCTCTTTATAATGATATATGACTAGACACAATTTAAATAAATCTGCACTAGGCAAATAATATTAATAATCACACGCCCCATCTTAATTTCCATTAGCACTATTCAAAAGTGATCAAAAGTCTATGGGGAAAAATAATGGCGAGTTAAAACATTTTAGGGTAAGATTTTTACCTATTTTTGCAAAAGTTCAGCAGAACTGACCTAAAACTGGAATGAACGATTTCAACCAATAAAAGATATAAGCCTGTACCTAAATAAGGTGTGAGAGGTTTTATTTTAATACTAGGGTTCTCGGTTCGATGGCCATTAAAGATGATTATCAGTTTCCTCTGGTTTAGGCGCGCTATTAGACCCCTGGTTTCTGTTGATATTCAAACTGATTTTTTTTAAATATTTAATTTAGGGCGAATTCAGTGACAGGAACAGTAGATACATATTATTCGAACAGATATCACGACGCGAGACGCGAGGGTGTTAATAAAAATACATTTAAGGCGCTGCACTAACCTCTCGGGAATTTCGATTTAGGCAACGCCCCCCAAAAATAGTTCTTTAAATGATCTGTAGGTGTCCCATCGGCGTTAAGAATATATTGTTTACTATACAATACATGTATTATGACACCTTGTGAAAAAAATTCGAACTAAAATGAAGTTTCCCAAAAATCGAACCATTATTTTATTAGTATGTCACAACGTACACAAGGACTACTAATTACTAACATCTGTGCCTCTTATCCCCAACTAACTACTCTATATTATTAGTCTTGCCCCCGAGTATATTTGAAAGTGGTTCCCAAACCATCATGTCTTTAAACACTTTTTTCTTTATAACAACTTGTCAAACGAAAGACTTTTTTGTAATTATTTATTTATTCATTTAAAAAATACAATAATAAATAGTAACAATTGTAGGCATGAAGAAATAATGTTCTTATATCTACCTGTATTTTTTATGACATACCATCATAAAAAAAGCTGTCCTTGTATGTATGGGTGGGTTATCATTTATTCACATTCGTGAGAAACATCGTTAATATTATTATACGTCATAGTATAAGTTTTCAGAGTACTCACAGTTCTGTTTTGAATTCTTTATACTTAGTTATATTTTATGATTTTATTTTAACTTCTCTGTATATTGTTCGTTTAAAATGTTAAACAGAATAAAAAAATAATTGTTCATGTACAATAAATTATAATAATAATATTATATGGGCGACTAAATATGGCGATCAACGTCAAAAATCTGAAGTGGCTCCAAAACGACCCCAGTAGGCTAAAGAAACTTTTCTCTAAAACGAAAACTGAAAAAAAGAGAAAAGGGCAGAGAGAGATACCATTTTATAAATACGACTGTAGTGAATGGGTGTAATTGCGAAGGAACCTTCGCCTCAAACTTTGAAAGATTATCAGATATAGAGAAATAAGTGGACCTTCAATTATTAAAACTTTACCATACATTATTTTATGAACAAAAATATCGACGAAGCGTCTTTCTTCGCCTCCTTCGGCTGTATCATTTTTATCCAACCTAGGGAAGAAAAAATTAAAAATAACTCTCCAATTCAAGCAATCATGATGAATAATGGGTGTAATTGCGAAGGAACCTTCGCCTCAAACTTTGAAAGATTATCAGATATAGAGAAGTAAGTGGACCTTCAATTATTAAAACTTTACCATTCATTATTTTATGAACAAAAATATCGACGAAGCGTCTTTCTTCGCCTCCTTCGGCTGTATCATTTTTATCCAACCTAGGGAAGAAAAAATTAAAAATAACTCTCCAATTCAAGCAATAACATGTTTTCATTTCATCTACCCGGAACATGTATACTATCGTTAGTAGAAAATAATATACCTATTGTCATTATGTTGAGAAATACCAATTTGATTAGCAACTTTCTTATTTTTATTCTTATTTGTGTAGACGCGTCCTACACGTATACGTGTATCGGATTTACTGTAAAGAAAAAATATATTTAACTTTTTTTTTCATAACACAATAGTTTAGTGAAAATCTAAAATCTGTTTTACCTTCCCACATCATGTATAATGTTTCCTTCAGGTAATTCGTTTTCCTTTTGTTATTTGTTGCTGGAACTAAATAAAATCATTGAGTATAAGGCAATTCAAGTAGTGACTTTTAAATACTCAATTTAATCAAATATTACTTTCGTACTTCAATATCTTTGAAAGTTGTCGGCAAAACATTCTGTAGTGGAGTATAGTTACATCTGAAACACAGCTAAGAATTTATGGAAAATAGGTCGCAATAGTTGCAGTCTGTCAAAAATTGTACAATAATTTTTTTACTGGATAGAACCAAAATCTAAATATTAAAAGTAATTACATTTCAGGCAGCCGAGGTTTGCTTCCTATGTCAAGAACACCCTCAATGGGTGAAAACCAAATAGTCCAACCCCAAATATAAATATAAATGGCAAATATAAGGTACCTAGTAGTCGGATAGTCTGTAAATGCATAAAAACCTTAGAGTAATAATATACCTAAGATAAAAACAGATAAGTCTGAAATATCGGTTAAAAATCTCAAAATGGGTACAGGTCATAAAAGTTTAAGTAACTTGGTCAAAATACCGGCATGTTGTACTGACAATACATACTGACAGATTTCAAAATTCGAACAGGCCGGCGACAAATATGGGTAGGTTAGGTACCTACCGAGAACGTTGTAAAACAAATTCATTCATATTGCGTAGCTTTGTGGTAGCGTCTCTGATTGTCGTTGGGGAGATGTTGGTTCGAATCCCGATGCGGCATTCTTTTTTTACATAAAAAAGTGATAATTAACAAAATATTATGCTGAGGGAAACTTAAAAAAAAACACAATAAACAATAAAATCGTGCGCAAAAAAAATCTTACTGGGCAATTCCATTTTCGAATGCATTAGGTATATTATCTGCCAAAACACGATTTCTGAAATACAAATATAATAAATAAATTATAACATAATTTTTACTAGATAAATAAAAAAAATCGTCTATAATTTCGCATAAGTAAAATTTTCTTAGAAATACGAGATTTTTCTTGTTTATTTCCCATATTTGAAAATTAATATTATTTAACTTATATATATTTTTTTCTAATACGTAAAACAAATTCTCAGAAATTACGTAATTTTCGGTGCCAAACCAGCGACAGATCTGTATGGCAAGGGCTCCTAATCCCGACTGACCGATGTTGAAAGGCAGATATGATCATTCGAAAGATAGAAAGAGCGCGCCAATGTAAAGAGTGTTTAGAATAAATTGACGTAAGTGACATTTCTATAAATATTAATAAAACACGACATATTTAAGATAGATCAAAAATCTTAACTTGAATGTGTTAAGTAGCATTTAAAGAAACACTATTATTTTTTTCAAACCCATAGCATGTTAAATAACAGAGCAAGCCCGTTTTTTTTTAATTTTCGGAGCATACTTTGGGATTTTTTTCTATCGAGGAAATTTCACATAATTACATGTTCAGCCTGTCGACTGATTATAAATTATCTTCAAAAATGTAAATATATTTTTTGTAAGTGCATAAAACTTCCACTTTTTAAGGAATGTTTGTAATAATCCATAGGAATTCTGTTTTGCAAACCCTTAATGATCACAATTTTTTAAAAATTATTATTTATATTTATAAAATACAAATTAAGTCCTGCTAAATCAGGTAATTTGTTTTGTTAACAGGTGCTGGTCTCTTTTTAGTTACATGTATATAAATATATAATAATTTTCATCTTAACATCTACTAGACAATTTCTCAAGACTCATATATATCTCGATCTTACAATTTAATTATAACATGTTTACATTATTCTTATTATTCACATTATCAATGACTTTCTGTCTGATATATTTTATTGTTATATACCTACCAGGTGTTTTTTGTTGTTTTTAATAAAGTTATGAATTGTGAATTCTTGCTAGTCGTTTGGGTGACATAATTAATTTAACAGCGAAAGTGATGCCTTGTGATGACTATTACTATCTCTGAACAAAGAAACATTGATAGGAAAATTTTATTTCAATCCAAACATTTATTTTTTCATAATATATCTAAATAATAAAGTTCTCAAGTAGGTGCCTACTTGTGTTTTCCATTTTGAAAATATTCAACCTTAACAAACCATCTTCTATTGAATATCTATGGACTAACCTGATTACAACATGGCGGGTTCAAAATTTTTCATCAAATTTTTTAAACGTTATGGCAACAGTTTTACATATCGGATTTCACTCAAACTACTCTCTAAACCTTCTTCCACCACCAATAAGAAAAAACTGCGCTACTCTTAGCGAAACCGGTCAAGTAATTTTCTAGAAAACCGAGGACAGACAGACAAACAAACATTCATTTTTAAAGATGGAGGAGAGATTTATTATTTATTTTTTCAGCACATATTTAACCTTGTTCATTGAATTACATTGCAGTTTTTTTTGGCATTAAGTTGGGTATGTACTCGTATATTGTATTTCATCGTTCTCTGTCCATACTTATTCGTGATCATTGCTTGTGAATAGAGTATTACATTTATGTTCTATTTTATCTTTATGCTGCGGGTTAAATATGAAATAAATATATTAAAGATTGACGAAAATTTTCTGTTTCATTTCGGAAAAATCTTGGACATTTCCGAAATACAAAAAGATGGCTTTTTACTATAAAACAATTATATGCGATTTGGAAAAGTACCATCCAAACGTAGCTTGCCCTCGTACCCGGCTTTGTTCGTGTGTTACATTTTATGTCGTTTTCTTTGACATTTGATCATTTGTGAACACGTTTTTTTGTTGAACTATTCACATCTGCCATATATTGATGTTTTCGAGGCTTCGCTAGTATTTTCCGATATGAATTTGACTATTAAAAATCAAATCCCGTTATTTGAGTTGTTGCACATTTCTTAAAAATTCCAAAAGGTAATTTTTTGACTCTTCGGGTACTCAATGGAGACTTTATAACTACCTTTACCCAAAAAATTACCTAAAACTATCATGTCGCTGATTATTATTCTATGCAGTGGGATAGTAAAGGATTCAATTGTTTTTAAAATATGCAGTGTCCACTTATTTTAAAACATTGCCTTTTTTAAATATACTTCCAGCATAGGATCTATCTTTATGAAATATTTCTGTAACAATAATGACCTCTCGATACTCGAATATTATAAGCGACATTCGAGTAATTTTTTCGAATACGTAATAATATTCATAAATCTTTATTTTGGTGTTACTTGTATTAATGTGTTATTTTTATAAAATTGTTAATCTAGATACAGGCTTAGCCCCAATGACGTTAAAATTTGAATTGTAAGTAATAAAGCTTAACATGTAAGAGACATTAAATAAATAGTAAAAGAGCTACAGTCTGACGTTTAAATGTTAACAATAATTGAGGACGCTGCAATAGTTTAAAAGGTTTTAAATGACAACACCACGACGACTTATAAGAAAATTAAAGTAAGCTTAAAAACACAATGGTCCAAATGTATATTTTTTACTTTTAGTGGAACTTTCCGAAAGAAGATGTTTCTACATCACATTCTAAGACAATTTCACATATATACGAGTATAATAAACGTTTTTTTTTATTATTTAAAACTTTGCAATAAAGATACATGGACAGGCGGTTTTTTGTATATCTGAAATTTAAGTTGAGACAAATTGAGTAGCTTGGTGGTGTCGTAATAATGAAAATAATGTAGTTCCACTTTATTAAACGTCTTCATTTTATTGCCAAGCTATACAACTGTTAAGGATGCCATTACAAAAGGTATCTGCTGTCGGTATGTAATATTACTCACATTTAATCTGCATCGGTCAGTCTAACAAATTGTTTTGTCAACAAATTTTCTCACCAATCGAGCGTCCGGGATCGAAACAAAATCAAGCGATGACGACAGAAGACAGAAGACAGAAGACAGAAAACAACGCGGGACGGATCAAGAACCTGTTCCAAATTTGATTAATCGACTGTAGAAAATTGACAAATTGAGGCGGGATTTATGAAAGAGATTTTTGTCTTCTATCGGCACTTTCAAACCGCCATTTTACAAGTTTAATTAGGTTTATTAATTCAAATAAAGGCGATCTGATTAGGAGCCTTACCTTGCAGGTAATGAGTGATTTTTTATTAATTTATTTATTCTCAGCATTTGAATATTGACCCAGTTTTTTTAGATGCTCGTTTAAAATCAACCTTTAAATTGCTGCAAAAGTGAATGATTTTTATTTCTACTTCATTAATTAAACACTTACAGGCCCAACTTACACGGACTACCTACATTATACGACTATTTGTCTTTTCAATAAAAAAAAAGGTTAGAATTATCGCTCTGGGTGCGGAGATTTTGTGTTCAAATCCCAGTAAGGGCAAATATAATAAGTAACTCCAGTCCGTTTTTTTTAAATATATATATTTGTAATCATTAGTGATGTTTTAATTTAAGTACCAGTATCTTATTTATTTATTTTTAAAAATAGTTCTAATAGTAAAAATATTTTTTCAAAGCCCACCAGAATGCTCCAAATCTATGGCCGGTCAGTTTTGAAAAGTTAAAATGTCAAATGTCAAAATAAGGATGAGTTTTTCCGTACATAATTATATATTGTATTCACAGTAAACCATAATTAAACAAAGGTGATATAATGACATTCCTGTTCAAAAGTTTAGGCGCCCCCGTGGCTGCCGGCTGTGTTTTATAGTCGCTCCTGATTTATCTCGGAAATATTAGGAAGTTATTCATTTTCCCGGTGTAAAAATAGCATAAAATAGCCGCAATAATTTTTAGGTTACATTTATAAAAATCATATAATTTTAGTGTGGCCGTTTCGGGCTTAAATCAAGTCACGTTGTTCTAAATTAACCCAAAAGAATCGGTCATCGGCCGAAGGCGTTCGCCACATGTGCTTGTTAAAAGACATTTGCCTGTTAAAAGTGTCCCAGAGTGAATGATTTACAATGTTATTCTTTGAACTATGGTGATTGTAAACAATATACGACCGAGCTAGACAACCCAAACTCAAACTTAATGGTGAATGTGCTTTTTTGGAGCCTTTAATAGCTGCAAAGATATAATTGTATAACCTTGAACGTTGTAATACAACCGCAATCCGCAAAATTAGATTTCTTGGCTACGGAGAAAGGCGCAATAGGAAATAAAAACATTTGACGAGAAGATCTTCTGCTGTCACGGCGACCTGAGTTCTGACCTCCAGTTCACGGAGCAGATCCGGTGCATCATGCGGCCCACGGACGTGCCCGACAAGGTTGCTCTGCGACCTGCTGTGGCCCGACCCCGACAATGATACCACCGGCTGGGGCGAGAAATAGACGACACGCTGATGTACTCTTTCCAGATCTTGAAGCCGGCCGACGAGCGCCACCAAAGAAGATTGGAAGAAAGGATCAGTACCCCCGGCCCCAGTCCCCACCCGCCGCCCAACTTCACATAACTCCTATCATTTGTATTAGCGTCTTGCAATATATCATAAGGAATAAATACAGTTAGCTTCTTCTTTTTTTAAAATTAAACATGTATGAAAACTTAGACCAAGCCGTATTTAATTTTGATAATCTAACTGCATCTCTTTATATAGTCTATAAATAATGTGTAGTGATAGTGTCCAAAAAAAAAAGTTAATTAATATAGGAATAATGTAAGAATAGGAAGTAAGATTTGTACAGCGCAATTGAGGTGATTTTTCACAAAAACGGCGCTATAAAAATCATCCGATTATTATTATTATAAGCTAATATTATTTACAATAACATAGTTTCATGGTCATCATTTCCGTATTGTCAATTGATTTGCGCATGAACCTTGTTTCTTTCAATAATAATGTTATTTTTTTCTTAAAAAACAAATGTAGAGCCTAAAAACACACAAAATGATGTATCAAAACTACAAAGTATGTTTTATAGTTGCAAAATGTTACCTCTAAGCCGTCGATACATAAGTGTCAGATCGAGGATTTCCTGGTGGAGACATTGGTCCTTCGATCCGGATATCTGTTGTTAATACTGATCAGATGGCGCTGATTTCAACATTTTACAATAAAACACTTTTAGCACGTATGCGTTTATACATTGAGATGGATTGTTTGTTGGCGGTTGTACATACGGAGTATGAAATGGAATTTTCAAAGTTTTACGAATAACAAAAAGCATTTTTTCATTAATTTTTCTTCGCCAGAATAGTTAAGTATATCAGTATGATGTTTAATATTAGTTTTTGGGGGACCTACTCCTGGATTCCAATATGTATTATCGTGTATGAAGTGTGCATTGTGTGTATGATAGATTGTGGGAGGTGCGGAGTAGTAGTGGGTGGTGGGTGGTAGGTAGCAGGTATAGGTAGGTAGCAGGTATAGGTAGGTTGGTACGGCCGGACCACTCGACAGTGAAACAAGCCATTTCACTGTAATAATGTATCGAGCACTTGAAATTATCGAGATTAGTAGTTTATTAAAGGTTCGATCCTGGCTATCGAAAGGTGTTTTGAGCCTCCGATGAGGACCGGATTATGGGATTATTTTGAAAAGTGTTAAAAACCCAAAATAATTTTATGTGCTAGCCGCACTTGCTGATAGCAAGCTTATATCTTATCTTAAGCCCGCTCACTAAGGTAATGGAGGGTATAAGATGGAATTCGAGCGGAGACGGAGGGGGTCGGTGCGTGAGTCCAGAGGCCATACCTATTTTCAATAGAAGGAAAGTATACTTTTCGCTTCCATTAATGGTCTAAAGCGAAAAGGCTTCAATTCTATGGTTAAGAGGAACGGCTGCGCGGCCTGTTTCATACAATACTTAATTGTGTATTTGAAGCCGTAATTCTAACCCAAACCGAATGATCTTGTTTTTAATAAAAATATGTAGCAAATACCTAGTACGTTTAAGAAGTATACATTTTTTCTTTTTTTTAAATTATGAAATATATTCCATCAAATAAATCGATTTTTCGCGATTTTAGTGACAACTTTAGGAATTTTTTGGGGGTTAGTGGATATATATTTTTTTAAAATTACTATGAAAATATGATGAATCATAAAATAAATAAAAAGTGTTAAAATCAGCATTATGATGGGCAATGAAAGCTTCTAATTTATTTTGGAACACAAATTTTCCGCAAATAATTTCAAAGATCAACCCGAAAAAAGGTTTTTTTAAAGATGTTTTATTTATTACACATTTACATAGCAAATATGACAATTATAAAAATAGCACTAACCCGCAAATAATTTCCGAAGTTGCCTCTAAAATCATGAGAAAACGATTTCTTTAATCGCTTATATTTCATAATTTAAATAAAAAATTAATAAAACACTTCTGATCCGTACTAGATATTTACTATACCTTTAATTTTTATAAAAGGTCTTGCAGTTTGGGTGGGTATTTCGGGCTCAAATCCAAAACGAAGTTTTGTATGAAACAGGCCGCGCAGCCGTTCCTCTTCATAAGGTACATACACATAAGTAGCCGTTTCAATCGATCACTAAAGTAACAAACAAAAAGTGTTTAAACATCCCGACGATATAATGGTTTAACGTCACCTAATAATAAATACGTTGTGGAAAACATCCACTCACCGCTATCGATACAGTCTGCTATCAGCTCGCATATAATTGATACGGCAAACCCGTGTGTAATGAGGGGGCTACACAGATTTTATTAACTGCCGTACTATGGCTGTTGTGCTATGGAAAAATAAATTAAGATTAGGTACCATGCTTAATAGCGTTATTATGATGTACGTGGTGGCTCTTATCATATGTAATATGTAAGCCGAATAATTAACCTAAAATAATATTTATGAAGTCACCGATTAATCTCTATGATTAATAATAAAATATCTTTTTTTTAAAATATAAGTTCATTGTTCTGGAATTAAAAATCATGTTTTGGAGGACTAAATAAAATTACATTTTATAGAAAGTGCTCTTGAAAATTTGACCAAAAGGGCTTTGTTTTTAATGATGGATTCGCTTTTATCACTTGGCCGGTAAATTAGCGCAAATCTTACTTAATTCAGCGGCCATATTCAAGTTTTTTAACCCTAGAATAGAAGCGATGAGTAAAATTTATTCTGTCCAACTTCAAATTATTTTTTCACTGAAGTCCCGACCAACCTCGCTAGCTTCTTCAAGGTATCCTTTCCTTGTGTTCTTTCCTCGGCAATGTGTTTGTCTTCATAGTAGCAGGTTGCGCCTTTTTTTCGTAAGTAAGCAAAAAAAATTACTGAGGAAATTTAACGTCTCATTGTGTGGTGGAAACTATTGAGCGAAATTTACTGATCACTTCTCAGACACGATTCACGAATAAATAATGCACATTTTTGATCAATTTAAGCAATAAAGCGACGGCCTCCATAGTCGAGGGGTAAGGCTCTCGACTACGAATCCGAAGGTCGCGGGTTCAAATCCCGGCATGCGCAAGTAAATTTTATTTAATTAATTTTGTGTTGTTTCACAATTAATTAATTAAAAATAATATATAGTACATTTGCGCACGTTCCAGAGTGGAAGATACTCTCAGTATCGCCCTGGTGAAAGACCACTCAGAATTGAAACGTTGCTTGAAATGGCTTTTAGCCGTGCTTAGTGACCAGATCTGAATAGCCAGCCCCACCTTCCTCTTCCCCTTCTCCTTCCCCTCCCCAATACCATCAGCCTCACAACATTCCCCAATTGGGGATGCCATAGTCTCACTGGCTCCAGACGGTTTGGAGTAGTCGGGACTCTTGTGCGGTATTCACATAAAAAAAAGTGTTTATTATGAGTGATCGACATATTTATTACCCTAAACGATAACCCCTTAACAGCTACAACAGTAAACTTAACCTAAAAATAAATTTCTCATTTACACATCGACAATCAGACCACAATTAACATATGCATCACCCATATGGGCTACTTCAAATACAAAAAGGCTAGAATCATTCCAGAATGCATTGCTCTGACGATTAACCAAAAGTCCCTGGTTCGTCAGGAACAGCATAATTAACACCGGCTCCAAAACTTCTCCACTCAGAAAACATACAATAGTAAAAAAAAATTACTTCAAATTAGAATCTAACTTGAATCCGTCGAACCTCGGCCGCTGGACGCCCAGCACCGACCCCCTTATACCCTCCATTACCTTAGTGAGCGGGCTTAAAAATAAGATTGCTATCAGCAATTGCCGCTAGCACATAAAACATAGTTTACAATTCTTGAAAATAAAAATAAATAAAAGCCCTACAGTAGCAATAGGCAGCCCACTCACTGGGTAGAGAAGATGATCTCCACATGTATACACCTCTAACCACAGTTGACACATGAAGAGGGAGAAATGTTCTCTGCCACTGCACACAAAACAATTACAATACGATATATACCCTAAACGACAAAAATTATTCAAAGGTAGGAGAAAAACGCCTAAAACTGGGAATAAAACATATTTACCGCTTCCATTAATGGGCTAAGGAAGAATGCTTCCATTCTAGGGTTAAGATCCCAAAAGAGTTCTGCCACAACTCGAACAAATATCATATATTTTGTACATTCATATTTAATATAAGTACTAGTCTGAGATGCACCAAAAGAAACGGTGCGATCAAAAATAAATCAAATGCTGATAAGGAATTATAAACAAGTGGTTAATGGGGGTAGCAAAAAGAATCTATGAAATCACGTATAATTAAACATATATATATATATTATTTTTTTTACTAATTTAATACATTTTATAAAATATAAAGAAAAAATTCAAATAAAATACTTTTAAGTGTTTGTCTAATGGGAGCTCATTATTCAAAACCTTATACTAAATTAACAGTTAAGGTTAAGTTACAAAATATTTAAAAAAATAAAAAAATAAAACACGAATGGCAACAATAAATTGTACTTAAAATAATATGTCCATATTATCTAATATAAATAGTTTCTTTCAGCTAGCCAACTTTTCAATATATTTATTAACTGTTTAGTTTTAAAACATTTTTTGTTTTTATTTCAGCAGGTAACATATTTATACAGCTAGGAATCATATAATCTAAAGTTCTTTGTCCATATTTGTTTGTATGCTTAGGAACCATTAATTCCTAATTGAGACGAGTATTCTAAGTGTGCTCTAGTCAATTCGTATGATATATAGGGTTATTCATGTGCTGGAATATAATTTTTTAATACAGAATTGCTCTGAATGTGAATGAAGGAAGCAGTGTGTGAGAAATTGTGCGTCTAGGAAATCCCATCTGCCTACCCTTGGGGATAAATTACATGGTTGTTAGTTAGCCAGAATCTTAATAATGTTTGTATTTCTCATAAAGATCTAATGCACAACCCCTTATAGAGGAATACATTGTATTTATTTTACGTGAGTACGTAATTCTTGTTATTGAAGCTTCCACAACCTTCAATGAATAATTTGCTACTTCTAAAGGATTTTTTATCATTAGTTCTTATCATATTAAAATCAATCAAAGTTGATAATCTCTTCCCCTTGTTACAGC
The DNA here is from genome assembly GCA_022606495.2 of Halesus radiatus. NCBI lineage: Eukaryota > Metazoa > Arthropoda > Insecta > Trichoptera > Limnephilidae > Halesus > Halesus radiatus. The sequence continues at coordinate 41,492 of JAHDVE020009159.1, read as the reverse complement.
AAGTAGCCACCCCAACCGTGGTGAAGAAGATCCTCCGTCTGAAGCAGGAAAACCCGGGCATGTTTGCGTGGGAGATCCGCGAGAGGCTGCTGAGCCAGAGGGTGTGCGACCCGCACAGCATCCCCTCCGTCAGCTCTGTTAACCGCATCCTGCGGAGCGGGGGCGCCTGGGGGGACGACCTCACGCAGCATCAAGGTAATATAAACATCTATAAGGATCCTGCCCCTCCTATCTCACCTACAAATTCAACAATAACCTTCAATGTACCTTTTAATCTTTGCAACGAAGGCGAACAGTAGCTGAATCAACATTTCTACATAGAATTTTAGATAATAATATCGACTGTACCGAGCTTCTGTCTCTCATTAATTTCAACATTCCTTTGAAACGTTCCTGCCATACAGCACTATTCCACATAGTTACAAAAAAATGCACCTGCAAATTCACCATCTAACCGTGCTCTTCATTCATTCAATAATGTTTTTTTCGGATTCACTGGGCACTTTTAAAAGGATCATTTTGGCAATTATATAAACTGCTCAATGTGCATATACTTCTATAATATGTAGATCAAGACTTCTCACACCTAAAAACACATTCACGCATACACACAAACTTATACATTTAAATTTCTTAATTTTTTTTAAAAGAAAGGCAAATATTCCCAGGTTATGAATAACCTGACAATATTTGAAAATCTCCTACTACCATCACAGTAAGCGGAGGATGTTGCTTGTGTCGTAATTGAGGACTTAGCCAGCGAAATAATTGAACTCACAACGCCTGGGTGAGACCCAAACGCGATGCCAACTCAGCCACTGACCGATCACATAGTAAACATGTCACCCGGTAAATACGTGTATAAATCAGAAAATATAAGGAAACATATCACAGGTACCTACTATGTAAATTTAATTTCTGGAGATATTCATAAAATTGTTATTAAAATATTCCAGATTGCTCGTTCCATACTGTTCTGTAAGAGCTGCGAAGCCGGGTAAAAATACAGTAAACGGCAAATCTGTTTACCTAAAAAACCGAAAATAGAAGCTCTGACGTCATGAAATTAGTACAAATTTTGATCGCTGAAGCTTCTAGGTCGTTTAAAATATATATTTTCAGCTTGCAACGGCAGTCAAGACATGATATATATATATTTAACATTGACTCCGCATAGCGCCGAGGAAAATAATTTCCCTCATCTGGGTGGATGCTAAGTGGAGGGTCCTTTTAAGGAAATGAAAGAGAGAAAGTTCTGGGAAGGAAAAAGGTATGGGGGTCAGTGTGTCCAGGAGTGACGGACGAATTAAATCATCCCTTCCAGTGCGGTGCTAGGTGATATGTAAAGGGAGTTCGACCTCAACCTCAGCTGGTGGGCAGACGCATCCGCCGCTATACCTGGACAAACCTCAACCAATTAGTTCGAGCAACCCTGCTTACTCACCAAATGTAGCAAAGTACTCGGGGTGACCCATGGCAGAGGTATTGGTTATCCAATTAATGGTTCCCGTACCCGCCACACAAATCTTTATTTATTGGTTTAAAAACTTTTAACTGAAGATAGGAAATATCAGCTTCTAAAAATTGGAATTTTTGGTCGGTATTAGCTGCAAAAAGACTCCCAACGTGAAGAGCATGAATGTATAATATCCTCAGCATGGCAATAAAAGGTAAAGAGCTACGTAACGACGTCTTAATGAAAGTTAGGATCCAAACCCCATGAAATAATAATCCCCGCTTTATGGTATTAGGTTCCCTCGGCAGATTTATGGCGGATCTCATGGTCACAATAAATACCACGGACTCATTCACAAAAGCTAAAATATTTGCTTTTAAACTAAACAGTTTTAGTCATTCAGAGCGATTTATTGCACGGTTTAAATTGCAAGGTGCAGAGAGTTTTTTGTGGCATTTCACCAACGAGATGGTATCTCTCTACGTCGATGTAGATATAGCCAACGCGTTGTTTGCGGGCTATCAATTATTCAATGATATTTTATAAACCACTATTTAATAAATAAATATCAATATATTTTAAAAACAATGGTTCTCTAATCAAGACACAGAGTATTCTAAAAAAAACTATGTTCCATGAGCATAGACATACGAGTATTATAAAAATAGACAAAAATTAACAATAAGTCATGAGACAAGGTAAATAATTTAGTATGAATGTAAAAATAATCACATAAAGTAATCAAAATTTTTATAAAACACTCATTATTACAATTATATTAAAAAAATATATAAATTTTAATAAAATCAACGAACAACCAAGGCATCAAAATAAAAGCAATTATTCCAAATATAGGTATTAATGTCAAATTAAATTTAACCCTTCACGCAATATCCTCAAAGATGACATAGGCCTTGAGGGAAATCATTTCCCTTAGGGTCTCCTGTGTAGAGTTACTGTAAAAAAAGAAAAATAATTGTTTTATAAAATAAAACAAACTTCTTGTTTAAACCACTAATTTATTTTAAAAATCGTCACCATCGGTTTCGCTTATTCCAAACTTCATCGGGTTTAAATTTTACCCTGACAAAGCATGGGATAAGTGAAACCGGTTGGTGATGTTTTAAAATGAATTAGTGGTTTATAATAAAGTGTTTATTTTACTCAACTATGTGTCAAGCCACAAAGTAATTGCTTTCTACGAAAACATAGTAATTTTTTGTATTAGAAATTTTAAGGCCCGAATGGCCAGACTTTTGGATCACGTACTTGATACTTGTACTTCTTTATTCTATGCCTACAATCTCCATTTGATAGTAGGACAAACAAATAACATGTTTTGCTCTTATAAATATAACATATTCTTCGTGTGGAAAACCGGTACTGACTAATTATTGATTTTTACAATATCAATTGTGAAAAAATACATAGTTTGGTTTTTAAATTGAAATCAAATTATTAAATAAACTATTTGGGACATATCATCACTGATGACCTAAATGATAAAAATGACATAAAACGCCAAAGAAGAGTACTGAGCGTGCAAGCCAACATGCTCGCTAGGAGATTCAACAGGTGCAGTACTCCGATAAAGGAGCAACTATTCCGGATATTCTGCATGAGCTTTTACACCATACGAACTATGGACAATGTACACAAAAGGCGTCATGAAAACACTACGAGTACAGTATAACCACGCTTGCAGGGCGCTGTTCGACCTCCCTTGGCGATGTAGCGCCTCACAGATGTTCGCAGAGGGAAGGATGCATGGGTTCGCTGCTTTGATGCGCCACAGAGTAGCCGGACGGAGATCAGAAAACACTCTTGTCCAGGCCGTCGCCCAGCGGCAGGGCGCACCCCTATATTTTTATTTTTAATTTTTTTATATTCTATTTCCACATCACGTAATTTATTTAGATGCATTCTTTTATATGGCAGACAGAGTGTTGCAGTCGCCGCTTTTTTCAGCTGAAATAAACTAATTATTAGTATTATTATTATTTCGACGTGTCGTATCAGTTCCTTTTGCAAAATTCGTAACCAAAGGTGTACAGTGTCAAAATAATTTATTTTTTTTCATACCGTTTTTAATACTTCTACATATTTTAGAGAAGAGTAGTATTTTCTTGTAAAATGTTTTGGACCCCTGTCGCCCGTGGTATATTTCTTCAAGAAAGGCATAAATTACACGGAATAAGACATATTCATAGCGATTAACAACTCAATAAAGCTATTGTTTCGGAGTGGGTAATTTATATTTCAGAGAGGAATTTCTGATATGCTCATCGGGAATAAAACGGAATCAAATTCACATATCGACCAATTTATTGGACTTGCTGGATACATAAAAGGTTGTAATAAATACATTTGTAATAAAATGTAAATCGACCTGAAGATGTAATGGTTTATTTAACGCTTGGGAAACGACTTTTGGACTTGGGATACGAGAACTTTACTGTATTATTTCGTAAGGATATTTGATCATACTTAATGGAATTCAGCGTTCAAGTCATTATGTTATTACGTTATTAAAAAGTTTATATACTTTGATTATTAAATACATATGCTGTCGCTTTCCGCTGACGGGATTTCTCTCAATCTTCGGACCCTAATATTTATTTATTTATAAATCTTCAAAAGATTGGTATTCACTTTGTGGCGTCATTATTAATAAACGAATTAAAAATTATTTTGTATTCACCACTTTATTAATACGCACATCTCTACATGTTTCGAAAGCGACGCTTTCTTCGTCAGGATATATAGAATACTAAAATATAATAATGTCAAGTATTGTCTATATGGTAAACATAGAACACAATAATGTAAAATATGTTTCAGTAGCAAAGCTTCTCTTTTCAGGAAAAACAATTTACACACTATTGTAGATATTTACATATTAAAACAGTGGTTTTAAACAAAGCAGTTATTATTAATTTATTGAATATGACCCCACAAAGTTATTATGCATAATTTGAACAAATAAATAAATGGTTAAAATGCATTTTAATATAAATAATTGTTTTTAAAAATTTTGATTCAAAAGATTGTGTCACTTGAAGATATTTCATTAATTTGTGTTTTCAAATAATCCCTTAATAATATGTTTAGGATTTGTTTGCTATGTCTCTCCGGAATTCCGCAGTTAACCGAGAAGTCTTTAAGCCTAAGGAAAACGATAAGGAATTTACCTTTAAAAGAACCAGAATATGTCTCCTGATTTCAGCAGGTGCAAACTATATTTACGAGAACATGGCAACAAAAGCTATAATGTAGGTACTTACGTATCTACATTTTGTCTATTCCACTATTCGCAAATTCACAAACGGTCGTGTTTTCGAAGGCGAATATTTAATTCATAAAATTCGTTTAAAAAGGGCAGAAATGAGTTGTATTTTATTAATTTATCTTCAGTTGTTCAACCTGACAGGACTTGCTTACCACCTTGTAAAGTACATGTCGTAATGTTACGAGCAGACCGCCTAAAATGCAACACACCGCTGGCAGATCAAAATATTGCAACAAATAAATATGGTCGAGGTTTGAATTAAGCGAGGAACATAACGAGGAACAAAAAACGGGCGAAGTCCACTACGAAAGCCATTATTCCTACATATTATTACAAAAAAATAAATGTAGGTAATGTTAAAGTTGATGTAGACACCTACACACACGAGTTATATCATGGTAGTGACGTATGCACATTGTCGCCGGTACACTACAGTCTAAAAACTACACAAGTCAGGAGCTGATTAGAATTTTTCACCGTCGTTTCATCGGGGGATATAGCTCAGTGGTAGAGCATTCGACTGCAGATCGAGAGGTCCCCGGTTCAAACCCGGGTGTCCCCTCAAAAATATTTTTTTTTGTCATTTTTTATTTTATTTTATCTATTGATACGTAGTAATAATGCTATCACAAATAATATTGCTCTTTTTAATTTCTTAAAACATTTCAACTGATGTTACGCGGGGATGAATCAGTAGGATATATATTTTCAGTTATGGAATAAATGCAAAGGAACTACTACACAATTCGTTCCTTGAACCACGTTCGTGCGTCTTCTCTTGCATATCCATATTATCTTCTGTTATTCCGACTCTAAACGCGCTTGTTCGTGCCATTTCTTCCTACTACGCCCATTATCCTCCATCCTTCTGCGTTTGAACGTATTCTGAGCACCAGAATGTCATAAAACTAACAGATTACTTAAGCATTCTAAAAATAATTAAACAGGTGTTTCTGCAACGATTGCAATACAAGCAAAATATACAGCAAACATGCTGAGACATTTTATCAGAAATTTTACGTTAATATATATATTTTTTATTGCCAGGCATGCATTTTTACCATAATTAATTTGACAGCCACTATCTTCAAATAAGGAAACAAAAAACATTCATTTGAAAATTTTAATTCATTAAAAAAAAAAAATTCGAAAAGTTCTTAAGCAGGTACCTACTTGTGTTTTCAATTTTGAAAATATTCTACCCAAACAAGCCTTCTTTTGAATCTGTGGCTAACCAGATTGGCAAATCTATGGGGTAACCGAAATACAACATGGTGGGTTCAATGTTTTTCAGAATAATTTTAAAGCGTTATAGAAACAGTTTTACATGTTGGATAACTACTCTCTAAACCTTTCCGTCACTAATAAGAACAACCTGTGCTATTTTAAACTAAACCGGCCTATTAATATTCGAGAAAATCGAGCACAAACAATATAGATTTGGAAAACTTTTAGTTATACGAGTACAGGTATATTTAACATATTTTCTAATATTCGAGTACTACGCCTTGCATAATAATGTGAGGAAAAGGGAATAAGAAGAAAAGATAAACAATAAACAAGGAAAAGATACATTATACAATATTAATTATCAGTCTTTAAAATGACATTAGTTCCATATGATATAATATGAATATCAAAATATAATAAAAGATAACAAAATATTGTAAGGATAAAAATACTGAAGATAAAATACGAAAATAAATTATAAAACATCAGGAATTGGCTCCATCGCCTGTAAATCTGATCCTGGCAGAAGTCCAGTGCTGCCATCACAAGGGTGTTGTCGCCCTTGGGTAATCAGTAATCACGCTCTGTACTTGGCGATCTCGGAATCCGGGTATGCGCCCTTCCGCAACATCTCAGTGGCACTGCAGTACCGGGACAGTCCGAAAAGCATTCTGTACGAGTTGTTATATTGCTCTTCTATTATTTTTAGAGTTCATTTATTAAAGTTGGTCCACGACTCCGAGGTACATAGGCTGGCGCAGTACGTATTGAAAAGTTGCCTTTTTGCTTCTGAGAAATCATGTTTGCTCAAATGCACAGTGATCTTCACCGTTGTTCAATATCTGCACCATCTTTAAGCTCCGCTGTTATGATGTGTCCTAAGTACCTGACCTCGGATTCTTCTGATATTTTTGTTTCATTTACACTGACTGGTAATATTTTTCAAGTTCCTGCTTATTTTTCCCGATTACTCAGTTTTCTCGCTGATGGTGCCAGACTCCTTCATGGTGAGATAGACTGATTGATTATGCACATGCATAGTTATAATAGGATACTAGCAGATTTAAACCAGGTCCGCGGGTTTTTGTTGCATTTTTGACATCGCACACCCCGCGCTGATAAAACAGAACAGTTTTGAATCCACGTAAAAAGGACACGGCATGTCCATCGCGGTACGAATTTAATTGTAGATTCCTTTGCATATGAGGGGAAAATACCATTTCTACTATTCTCGTCTACACAGCGATTGACACAGGACTCTAGGACATTAATACTGTAAGATAAAAATACGAGGATAATGATAACGAAAGTGAAATAGGTTCCAAAACTAAAAAAATAAATAAATAATCTAAAAGGTAAATAATAAAATCTTAATTAAAGTCATGTTGCATGATCGTTAAATAAAATTGTGGCAAGTAAAAAAACTTTCTTCTTAAGTAAGATCTCATAGGGTGACATGCATTTAGGTCTTTAAAATTTGGATACATTCGGTAGATACATGACACAGAACCCGACACTTAAAAATAATTAACTAATCAAAATAATTAAACACTCATTAAATAAATGAATCGACTTTATATCCAACGAGGAACACAGAAGTTAAACATCTGAAGCGGACAGTTTATGGACGCATTAGAAATAAAACTAACATGCATTAAACTGGAAAAAATAAACAAATTTAGTCGAGAAATAAATGGAAGAATACATTCACGGAAGGTCAGCAGTTTCAGTGGAAGCCCTTAACAGGATAATTAAGATAAAATCTGTTACCTGCATCCGTTCTTGGCCTGAGGTCTGAAACTGAATTGACCAAAATAAAACCAATGGTCTATAAGAGTCATTAGTGGAAAAAACACCGAGTTTCAAATAATTACGAATTATACACGCGAGCTTTTTATTTAAATGTAATAAAAACCAACGTTAGTTTATACATCTCTTTTATGCTGGTATTATAATAACTCTATGATATTATCTATGACTACTTGTATAGGATTGTCTTTAATTCATATCCTCTTCCTGTCAAGCCTTGCATTTATTTATAAAGGTGTTCACTATAAACATTATATAGAACGGTATATCTCTGTTGACAATTTCATGTCAATTATTTTTGTTATTATTTATGTGTGCTAAAGAAGGAATTAGCCTACTTTTATTAAATTAAAATTGTAGACTTATTTTTCTTGAAGAAAGTCTTCACAAATCGGTGTAATCGTAAATAAAGTTTGTTTTCTCTTTGTTTCAGATGGATACAATCGCAGCCATCCTGAATCTTCCGCAACTCCTGGCACCAACTATAACCCTATTAAATCAGGCTTAAACCACCCCATTCCAGTTCCTGGGCAGCCTCCCAGGATGCCAACCTTCTTCCAACAGCACCCCCTCTCCCACGCTCAACTCCAATCCCTTTCTGAACCAAACCAAGCCCACGCATTTGCACAAAACAGACTCGCAACTTCCTGGTTACATCACCAGCTGCATCTAGCATCGCAAGGAAATCAACTACTGAAGCCAAATCCTATATCTCCGTGGCAGAACGTTATGCTAAACTGCAGAAGTCAAGAACAGCAATCAAAATCGCCATATTTCCCGTACACTTCGTTATCAAATCATGATTCGGGTTTCAGTAGATTACCAAGACATCCGAGTCATTTTGAAGCACAAATAACCGCACCACTGGAAGCAGGAGGCCAACTGAACGCTTCAATGATCGGAAGCGATGATTCATTGGATAAAACCTCAGAGATAGACGATGATGAAGAAGTACAAATAGTGCCAGCAGTCAAACCAGAAAGTAGTAACAATAACAACAACAAGAAGAGAAATCCGTACTCAATTGAAGAGCTGTTGAAAAAGCCTTCCAAGCTGGCCAAATTATCACCAGAACGACAACAAATTTCAAATTCCACGGTACTCAGACAGCCTTGTGGAGCTTTGCTGTCAAATGAATCGGAAAGCGCTTTTGTGAGGATCGACTCGCCCAAGGTGGAGAGATCTTTCGCATCAGATCAGAGTTTAAGTCCAAGAAGTTACAGAGAGTCTCCTGACAGCTGTTACGCCGAAAATTACCCCTCTGATGGCAGAAGGGATAGTTGCGATGAAATTATTATAGACGTAGGAAATAATCAACCCTCTTCTGCTCCGATAAAGGCGTAGACTAGGACCCCAAGAAAAATAGGCAAATTTACAAATGATTTTAAGAACTTTGTACTAGTAAACTTTCCGTACTTTGATTAATATTTTCGGTGAAATCTTTAAAACTTCTCATTATCTTTAGTAAGATACATTTTCTCTGTATTCATTATCATCCCTTTGCTCATTTGGAACTTTATCAAATTTTATAAAATCCAAAAAAATAAGTAATTGCTCGTTCTGTGTGTCAATGTGTCGCCAAGAATAATTAAATTTTGTTGTATGGATCAAATAATTTAATGATGTTTTTTTTTTACCCGTTCATTAATGTACCTATTTATTTTTTTATACATTAAATTTAATTGTATATATATATATATACTGTATACCGTGGGTATAAACCGTTGAAATATTGCGTTAAAATACAATTTAAATAATGCCTAGTTAAAATCATAACGTTTTGTAATTAAATGTAAATAATTGTTAGACCAGCCAAGTTTGATGTGAACTATTAGTTTAGTTAGTCGAACCAGTCTATCCGCGAAATTATTCCTAAATAGAAAATTCGGTACATGTGAAGCCAGCGAATTCGTATTCACTAAAAATACAGCATTCTATTGCAAACCATAATTAGACAAGTTTCACTTTATAGGGATTTAGTTCATTCGTTTACCTACGTGAGGCTATATAAACAATTCGTAGCTATATAAGTATACAGGGTGATTAGAAGTTGATTGGAATTATTGAAGGTAAAAAATGGCTACTTTCAGCCAACACTATGCTAAAAAGAAAAAAATAGTATTGCGTAAAAAATCGACAAAAGCATATGAACAAAATAATAATTATTAAGTATAAATGGTGCAGGTTACGGACAAGTGTATAAAATAAGCAGTGAATGAACCCATTTTTCCTTCTTGCTACTTTTTTCCATTTTAATTTTTTTTACGTATCGTTGTGTCTCTTATATAACGCTTTACATTATTTCGCATCAAGTACTAAGCACCCTGTATAGTGTATATACGTAGATGTAATATGATTTGATCAACTAAATTAAATTTTTATAGTTTGATCGTGGTGTGTAAGTTTCCAGTTACTGCGTATTAAATTACAATACATGTGAACATCAGTGACAGTAAAGGAAATAAATTGATAAAATACAAAAATTATATTTATCAAAAAGTAAAAGCCATGAATAATTATAAATTATAAACTATGTTATCATGTTGTGTACTATATATAATTAGTGTGTACATTGTTTAGTTGTCGATGGAAAACAAATAAATCCATTATAATATAAATACTTAGCAATATTTTATTTTTCCCTGTCCAAAAAAATGAGTGCAACAAATGTATGGTGTTTTGAATACCAATGTACTTGCATATTAGCTAAATAATTATTTAGGAAGAGAAGATATACACGAGAAAATAATTTTTTGTTGAGAACTCGGAAAGATACAATTTACTGATTTTTCATCGAGCAATAAATTTATACATTTTTGCCATCTAGCGCCCAAAACAAACAACTTTATTTTCATGCATTACCGCCATCTACCGAAAGAAAAAGATAATAATTATTTTTCAAGTTGAAAAGTACTTAATATGAATGATGCCATCTATTGAAATTTGTTCCTAATAATGTCTGCAGTGAAAAATTCTGCACTTGACTATAGCCACTATCAAGTAACACGTTTTCAAACTATTGAATCAAAAAATAAATTGCAAGGAAAACATCGCGGGGTAATTATTACTACAACCAGGTAATTCCGAAATCACCGTTTTCGAGTACGTGTTGTGGCATATATTTTGCCATTCATGGGCGAGGAATATGTTAATATATAATATAATACCTATATGGAATATGTATAATGTTAAAACTTGCTGTTTTCAAATCAGTTGGAGAGTTCTTTAGAAATATTTGCTTATTTTAATAATGGCCACTAACCTTCACATTACTGCCATCTATTGGCGGTCGCTGTAAGCTTGAACCGATCATCTTGGAATAAGCCATTCAAGAATCGTGCCTGTAAATAACACTAAACTTTATCACACCCCCATTCGCATACAATACAGACACAAAGTAATGCACATAAACTACACACACACACAAACACCCACATACACATACACATAGACAACGCACAGGTGATGGCATGAAACTGGCAATTACGCCGAGTTTACATTCTTAGCGAACGGGCGCCGTTGTTCTGCGTTTAGATTATACTTGGCAAGTTATTCCCTTCTGTACCGCAGGTGTGTTCGGTCCATTGTTAAACGTTAACAAATCAGCGGCATTATAATAATTATGATAAATCTTGTGGTTATTTGAAACTTCAACGCTTCGAAGTTCTGTTGATTCGTGTCAAAGTGCTCTAAAAACTTTTGTAAACAGACATTTAGATTTCTGACGTACGGAATGGAATAAAGTCGCGTTTTTTTACGATGTGCTTCCAAATTGTGCGAAACTACACAATTATTAGATAAAAGTGTGACATTTACGTTAAACAACTGCAACTGTGACACAAATATCGACAAATTCTCCCCAAAACTGGTTTATCATAATACCACAGTTAGTCGTGTTAAACTTAATTTATTACATACTGGTATTTCGATATTTTCTAATTGAGTTGTGATTTGTGTAAATAAATAAGTAGTTGAGTGAATATCTTAGTTCAAGGTTGTGTAAAATTATTTTAACTTTCATTGTTCTCTCACTGATAACAATAGTTGTTTTAAAATGGGTTCTAAGATAGAATATGTGGAACCGGGGCACATGTACGCGACGAATTACGTCAGGAATGCCAAGGCAATTGGCGTTCTGTGGGCCATTTTCACCATCTGCTTCGCCATCATCAGCGTCGTGATCTTCATAACGCCAGAATGGATAGGGGATCTGGAATCTGACAGTCCCGGAAGGTTCGGAATCTGGCAATTCTGCAAACTTGATGATGGCGGTGAAGTCTGCAGAGGAAAGCTGGAAGATTTCCTGTCGATTCCAGGGTTCATCTTCCAGATTGTGACTGTGCTTGTTGGATTCAGTGTTGTGGTTGCACTGTTTACCATCTGCACAATGCTGCTTTTCTTCTTCTGCAAGTCTACGACTGTTTTTCACATCTGCGGATGGATGCAGATGTTATCCGGTAGGTTTTTTGCCCCCAGTTTCTTTATGAACGTTTGATCTTTCTACTAAATATACCGGTATAATGGGATTATTGAAAGTATTTAAGCACATACCACCTGTTGCTTGCGTTAAGTAGGAATACGGGTACCTTTTAGCATTGAAAAATTCACGAACTGCCATGAAAAATGCTGAGAATTATTATTTAGATTTATTTGACAGATGGCAGTCAAATAATAATATACCTGATCAACTATTATTTGGCAGGTGCTGAAATTGACAAATAATTATAACTAGTTGGGAACTTATGTTGTTAAAACAATATTCAATCTGGCTAAGTCCTCCATCATAAAATAAAACAAAATATCCTTCAAGTTAGGTAAACAAAAGATTAGTCCCAAGTATCCCGGGCTAGTTGGACTTTGATTTTTTTTTTTTTTTGATTTTACGGATTCTTTCGTAATCCTCTAACTAGCTGGGGCTTATACAAATACCCCTCATGTGTTCTGGCTAACTAGTACTCCGGCCACTTTGGCCTTATTACTATTACCATCTGATGGTTTTATTTAAATTGACTGAATTTATTAATTACATTTCATGACTTTTAGGGAAAAGATCTTAACTGGATAAAAAACCCTAAACAAAACTGGGAAAGACAAACATTTAGTTCTGAACTATTTACTGTTGTTTACTTTTAATTTTACTGAAGTTAAATATTTCATTTTTAATACTTTACATTTCAGGTATTTCAATACTTTACATTTCATTGTATTTCATCTATTTCATTTTTTCCCGTGTTAGTCTTCTTCTTCTTTGGTGAGTCCTCGTCTTCTAGTCCGGATGTGCGGAATTGCTCCGGACCCAAGCCGGGGGTGGCCGAACGCGGGTATCCGTGTGGAGGGTAAGCGGGTGGAGGGTAACCGCGTGGAGGGTAACCGCGTGGATACCCGCGCTGGGGGTGTCCGTATTGATGACGGTGGTGCCCATATCGGTGGTGCCCGCGCGTGGGTCGGGGCCGGGGGGCGCGTCTGGATCGGGGGGCGCGTCGGAGTCCGTGTCGTCTTCGGTGTCGGAGTCCTCGTAGAGCTCCAGGATAATGTGTTTCGGCATCCTGTGCTTGTAGCGGAACGGGAGATCGTCAGGTGAATTGTATGCGCCCAGCTCTTTCACAAGTGGATTTTCGGGATTTAGGGTGTTGTAAAATCTCGTCGTCAGTTGGTGAGAGTATTCTTCGAGTGTGGGAATTTCCTGTTGTTCGTGTAGGATCTTGAGGTTTGTGTACATAGGTGTATTGTACGTAATCTTTATACATTTGTTCTGAAGAGTTTGAATTTTCTTGTATGTAGATTTGGATATGTTACTCCACACTGGAATGGAATAAGTTAGAACTGGGCGGATTTGACTCTGGTATAGTAAGAGTTTCTTCTTCTCAGCTAGTGGGCTTCTCCGATTGAAGATGGGGCTGATTGCTCCTATAGCTAGTTGGACTTTCTGATCCCCAATTGTGGTATGCTGTGAGACTAAAGGGAGTGGGGGGAGGGGACGCTGTTCAGATCTGATCACTATACACGACTAAAGCCATTTCAAGCAACATTTCGATTCTGGATGTTGGTCTTGACTAGGGCGATACTGAGAGTATCTAGTTACCACTGTGGATCACATAATTATTTGTTGTTATTATATCTGTGTTTACTCAATATGCATGGATGATTTTATGCAAGAATTGAAAGTGGTGGGATTGGGCGCGAAAATGAGTAATCTGAAAGTATGTTGCCTGTTGTATACTAACAGTATGGAAGATCTACAGTCCCTCGTATTTAGGATGAACGAAGTATGTATGGAGAATGAGCCGATGATGAATGTAAGTAAGTCTAAAGTCATGGTGTTTGAAAGAGACAGTACAAAAACAGCAATATAGTTGTGAATGATGAATACTCGGAGGAGGTCGATGAGTTTGTGTATTTGGGAAGTATGTTTACGAGAGATGGAAAGACTGATAGGGATATTGAAAGAAGGGTGAATGCAGGAAACCCCATTAACGGAAGACTGAACGCGGTTGGCGCTAACAAAAAGTTGTCCAAAGAAGCGAAGCTAGCAGTCCACAATGGAGTGCTGATACGAACCCTGATGTATGGTAGTGAGGCATGGAACTGGCAGAGGAAGGATGGAAGTAGACTGAATGCTGTAGAAATGAGATCTCTGGAGCGAATGTGTGGTACCATAAAATAAAATGTACCATATGATCGTGTGAAAAATAATGAGATTCGCAAAGAATGAAAGGCTGATGTAAGTGTAATGAGATTAAGAAACGGACGCTTTTATCGGCATGTAGAGCGAATGAACGAAGAAAGGAGTGTAAGGAGAGTATATGACGCGAATCTGAATGGAAGAAGAAGCAGGGGACGCCCGAGGAAGACATACTCGAGTCGGGCCATGTCAGAAGTCGGAATAACAGAAGAGAGTGGATGAGACGTTATATGAATGTGAATGAAGCAAGAAGTGTATGCCAAGATCTAGTTGTGTGGCGGTCCGTCCTCTCTGCCTACCCCCGCGGAAACGGCGTGATGGTTAGTTAGTTAATATATAATATTGTTGTCTCTCTCTAATATTTTATTCTACTTTCTCTTTCTTGTATTATCCGGTCTCACTATTTTTCTGTACCTATACTCGTATGTACGAAAACTATGTATTATTTTCTTTAGTTATTATATGTGCCCTGACGAAGCTTGATCTAAGCGAAACCGGTTGACGTAAAAATACAACACATTTGCTATTTTCTTTCTAATCTTGTAAATTTTTGAAACTATCGAATAACGGTTTTCGTAAAAAAACGGTCCTCAATTTGAAGTAGTTATGCAGAAATCATCTAACCTAAAAAAGATGTTTCACATTTGTGAAGCATTTATCAGTTTTTGTATATTGTTACTGCATTTGGAGCTTGGATGTTTTTAGCATATAAAGATCTCATGTAGGAAAACAGGAAAAATTCTTTTTTGGTCAAATATGAGTTGGACGCTTTTTGCACTACGTCCAATTAGTTTATACCCATTAGGTTTCCTTTTCTAATCAACCTACAATTAGGAAATGGCTTTGAAGGCCGAAACAGCTATCACAATAATAAAAGAAACAAAAATACTTGCAGAACTTAATAATAACATTATTAAATTAGATTTACTTTAAATTTAAAACAAACCTGTAGCTAACAAATATGTATTTATTTTATTTTGTTAGGGTAACTGCACTCATAATGTCTCGAGATTCCCCTCAGATTGTATTTTTAAGGAAAGGAATGTTGAAGGAGGAAGCATGGAAGCCGGCAAATCAAAGCAACGCTAACTGTGCACAAAGTGTGCACGTTTTGCGAGGTGATCAATACGGAACTATAGTCCAATTTTTAATTTTTGTTTTATCAATAATGACGTTCGAAATTAAATACAAGCTTTTTTTTTCCTAAAGTTAGTTTTCATAGTTAAAATACTATTCAAAGTTTCAATTTTTCATGCCGCCAAAACGCTCCAAATCTATGGCCAGTCGGTTTTGAGGTTAGGATGTCAAATGTCAAAACAAGGATGAGCCTTACCGTACATAATTTTATATTCTATTCATGGTAAACCATAACTAAACATAAGTAATAACATTATGTACCTTTTTAGAAACTTTATCTCGAAGAATAATAATAGTATTGAGCATTAACATTATCGAAATATGCATATTGACAATTGGTTCGACATGAATACTCTAATTTCTGTTATTAATAATAGTTTTTTTTTATACTGAACAACAATTATAGATCCCGAAGTCAACCAAATTAAGTTTATATTTCACGAAAGCTAAAAAAATACATATTTAAAATGCAAAAAAATATAAAAATAAAAATCTCCAGACTAATTTAAAAACAGAATGCACACGTGACGTCAGATGTTCCAAATACAATTTTACCAATGAAACAAGGTGTTTTGACGAGGTGATTATTTATTCACTTTTAAATAACGATTTATAAATTCTACTTATAAATATATAATAAAAGTTATATATTCAGATTCGGCGTTTGCTTATGTATATGGATATATATTTTTAAAGTCATAATATTTTTCACTGGAGTTCCTTATTGCGCTGGTTCATGCGAGCACCTTCCATTTAAATTGGTAGAACAAACACAGAATTCCATCGTAACACCTATTTGAATCGTACTTTCTATGTGCCAATTAATTTTAGGTAAATGGTTTACTCAGATGTACTTCCATGCTTCCTGGTAAATTAATAATAACTGTGACACTTATTCAACCGACAGAAATGGAAATTTGTAAGATTTACGAGTAACACCATTCTACGAGATGAATCTTCTCGTATTTAGGAAACTGGAAAACCTATTAAATTACTAATAGAAACTTGTAAAATCACTATTAATGCAATAAGTATTCATGTTTCACAATAACAGGTTTGTATGTTCATATAAGACATACTTACATTTTTGTTAATTATGTTTTTAAGTACCCAGAGATGTCACCATCTTGTTTTAAGTGGAAATTTAAATTTGAGATACAATTAAGTTCAATTTTATTATCATACTAGCTGAAGTACCCGGCATTGACAGGGTTATTAATGGTTTCGAGTAAAGTTTTGAGGTTGTGATGTGTACCCCTACCCCAACCCAGTAATTTTCCTATTATTTTCTACGTCGATATGCGAAATTTCACGAAAAGAAGTACCAAAATTCTGCTTTAAGGGGTTGGAAAGGAGGAAGGTTGTGGTTTTTCTAAATCTCATGTAGACAGTTACGTTCCTCTTGTTTCGAAAGTCAAGTGTGCAAAATTTCATCAAGATAGGAATAAAACTGTAAATGTGTATACAAAACAAACAAACGAACACCCTTCCCCTGACATTCTTTATATATATAATAGATTATTATATACATACTAGCTGAAGTACCCGGTGTTGCCCATGGTCATGTACGGTTTTGAGAAAGTTTTCATGATGCAATAGCCCTACACTTATCCCCACCCGGTAATTTTCCTGTTATTTTGAACGTCAATTGGGCAAAATTTCATTAGTAAATACCAACATTCTGATTTAAGGGGTGGGAAAGGAGGAAGGTTGTGGTTTTTCTAAATCTTAAGTAGACAGTGACGTTCCTCTTGTTTCGAAAGTCAAGTGTGCAAAATTTCATCAAGATAGGAATAAAAGTGTAGATTTGTATACGAAACATACAAACAAACACTGCCCGCCCGAGACATTCTTCTTTATATAATAGATTATTATGTATATATTATATTATTAAGTAACAAGTATTTAGTTTAAAATTGCAACACTAAGATACCTTTAAAGGTATTTAACCTACATTTCATATTTATTGTACCTACGAGTATATGGTAAATAATAAGTTTTTTTTTATTTTATTTATTAAATCGCAATGCAACGCTCACATTACGCGTTAATAAATAAATAAAACTTATGATGACAATGGCTTCATTTTAAGTGGCTGCCATAGATCAGAAAAAGACGATCCATTTTTATCTCATCTGAATGTGGCATAAAGATTTTTTAATAGGACCAAAATTTGTGCATTATCTCTATTTATAAAAATGAATGATTGTCTGTCCTGGATTTTCTTGAATATTACTCAATCGGTTTCACTGAAAATATCACAGTTTGTTAGTGCCGGGAAGGTTTAGAGCAGTGATACTCAACCTTTTTTGACTCCGGGCCACATACATATATTTGTAAAGCTTCGCGGGCCGCAAGTGATACCTTGGCAAATCAAAACCCGTCGGGGGGGGTGGGGGTTGTCGTGTAATAGTATATATCACTTCTATCAGCATACGGTTCATTAAATATTAAAATAGTGATAAAAACTCAAAAGTAACATGTATCGTTTATTACAAAATTAGTGTGATATTTGATATTGTGATAAATTTTCAACAATTTTAGACAAATCGGGCTTATAATTGCTGCATGCTACCCTCAATACGTCATCAAGGTGAGAATCAGTAAGTCGATTCCTGTATACGTTTTTTGCATATTTCATTTTGGAATATGATGATTCACAAAAAGATATGTTGATGCAAACAATGTGAGGAGCAGGAAGGCACAATTTTTTACAGTCTTGTATTTTTCTGGGACTAATTTCCAAAAATGGATGTACTCCTTTCCTTCTCTTTTCTCTTCAAAAATAGCTTTCAGATTAGTATCGTTCTTAAATTCAATAAATTCGTCAAAAAGCTCTGCATAATTATATCCCAATGCAGCTAAATTTGTTATAGTGGCTGTTTCTAGGTGCCAGGGACGGTGGGTGGTTTGGTATATTTATGCGACAAAGACAATCCTCTTCGGGTGTCACTATCTGCACGTCAAAGTCAAAATTAATCTCAAGATATACGAAATATAGAATGGCAGATTTTGTAAACCATGAATGTCTTTAGGGCCGCACAAAAAGGTCGGCGGGCCGCATGCGGCCCGCGGGCCGCAGGTTGAGTATGGCTGGTTTAGAGAGTAGTTTGAATGAAATCTATATGTAAAACTGTTGCCATAACGTTTTAAAATTAGTATGGAAAACATTGTGTTGAGGTAGCCCATAAATATTCCACTCTGGTTAGCCACAGATTACATATTCAAAAGAAGAAGGTTTGTTTGGGTAGAACATATTAAAAATGGAAAACACAAGTAGTTACTTACTTAAGAAGTTTATTATGTAGATATGTTTTGAAAAAGTAAATGTTTTTCAAATGAGTGTTTTTTGTTTCTTTGTTCAGAGGTAGTTATTTTCGATGTCAAATCAATTATGGCACCCAAACGACATGCAAGAATTGATAACTACATAAAACGGGTACACATCAGCTAGTACTATACGAGTATGTTATAAAAGTGTTTTTCAAGATTTTGGTGAGATAGAGACGTCCTCGCAAGCACGAAACCCGGTTAAATGATAAAACTAATATAACGCTCCCAATACTGTATTAGAAAAATATATATTTTGTTTTGCTAAATCTGAAATTCAGTTCTTTGTCAAATTATAATTCCATTGATTTAACGAATTTGCGATGTTTTTAAAGTTAGTGCCAAAAGACAATGTCAGATAAAAGAGATTATTCTAAAAATTTATAATAAACTACACGTGTGAAGTAAGTAATAATAAACTACATGTGTTAAGCAGTGGCGTGCACAGAGTTTTTAATCGGGGTAGACAGTAGGAAAAATAACAAATTAATCGATATTAAAAAAAAAAACTAAACTAAGAATGACTAAGTTGTTGGCTGTAGCCGTTGATGTTTGGGATTACCTGCCGCATCAGATATCCAAATAACCGCTTCACTTATTCATATTACAAGTCAATTACTGGATATATAAAATTTCCTTTTTTTTTTACCCTCACAATTGCATAAAAGAAAGTCATCATATTATGATAATGATGTCGTTAGTAAAGTTGTTTTAATAAATAGTGGTACCCCAACAGATGGCATTGATTGCAATATTTGTGATTTATACCGAAAGGCACGGCCTTTTTCGACATTAACACAAACGCGTCTTTCCTTGAATGCGCATTGCGCATATATGTACATCTTTTGGTGTAAAATACAGTCAACATTTGAATACGACATATGCAACATTTTGCATGTTATGTACTGAGTTCCTGCTTTTAACACCTCATAGAAGTAGAAGAAGAATCGAAACGTACCTTGAAATGGCTTTAGCCGTGTTTGGTGACCAGATCTGAATAGCCAGGTATTTCCCCACCTTCTTCTTCCTCTTCTCCTTCCCCTCCCCAATACCTCCAGCCTCACAATATTCCCCAATTGGAGATGCCATAGTCTCACTGGCTGCAGATGGTTGGGAGCAGTTGGGACTCTTGTGCGGTATTCAGATAAAAAAAACCTGGATAGTAAACACGGCCAAAGCCATTTCCAGCAACGTTTCCATTCTGAATGGTGTTCTTTGCTTTGATTCTTTCCTAATATTTGCTGTCCACTAGCAGCTGCTGTAAAACTACTAAACGGTTGCACAATCGCATTTCATTGTACGGCAGTTAGCAGCTCTTTTTGCCTTTTGTTATTTTAGTTGGTTCAGGTTATTGTGAAACAAACATTCATTTGCTATTTGGAGTAAAGTGAAGTACCTGTTCCTGAAGCTAGACTGAACATCAATTTGATAAGTGGTCACGTTATTAAATTGACGAAATAAGAGCAAAGAATCTGTGTAATATGTATTTTTTGTACAATTAGGAAAGCCGAGCTAAGTATCGAGACAAAGTTGGCAGTGTACAAATCAGTGTATCGCCCCACGCTTATTTATGGTCACCAGATCTGGATGTTGAACGGGCGTACACGTTCTAGGGTCCAAGCTGCCGAAATTAGATTTTTGAGAGGAGTTGCAGGAGTCACAAGATGGAATCGAATAAGACACCCGATGATCCGGGAGGAGCTTAACATCGAACCACTATTACTCTTCATAGAAAAGTCGCATCTGAGGTGGCTTGGGCACGTGTTAAAAATGCCAGAAGGTCGAATTCCACTGAAAATTCTCAGTGCTATTCCTAAGGGATGACGTCCAGTGGGCCATCTAAATGGAGTCAGCAAATATATCAACAACACCTCCAAACCTGTTGCCCAGATCATGCATCCCATTGGTAATGAATGATACTGATTGTTGGTTGTGTAAGTGCTGCAGAAAAATGTTACAGTTTGTCTTGTGTTTCTCGTCGGTACATTTATTTTAATGGTGGTGAGGATGGCGAGGCTGCCAATTAGGTTGTTAATGATTCTATATAATACAACTAGATCTCTCTTGTCAGACAGCGTAGTCATATTATAAAAAGGAATTGTTGCTATACACATGAATTATTATTACCTTGCAACAACTATTATTTTTTTTAAATAAATGATTGATAAAACAAAATACACACATATATATATATATATACGTATATATATAATTGTTGGATAAATTGTTTGGGTTTTCAGTATTACCCTTGAAATGGTCCCAGTTGTGATTGTGACTATATCTGAATAGCAAGGCACCCTTCTCGATTCTCTTTCCTCCCCATTTATTTTTCTCGTAATCGATGTGACCATAAAACCATTCGCATCGGACATTGGTATTAACTTTGGTGAGATGTTCAACACACACCACACACATAAAAATATATTTTAACATTTTAAAAGGTCAGTCTTCCGACAAGGTCGCTATTTCCTACTTTCTCCGTTCAGACGTAGATCATATTATTTAGTGATTAATAACTTTACGACAAGCTAAAGTCAGACATGTTGGTAGCTACCTTATTACTCTAAGGTAGCTACCGCATTTGGGTGCCGAGTTGCCTTTCCCAAACTCAAATGAATGCTTCCAATAGTCACATACTTTCAACTACGAGTATGTTGTTTATTATATCAAAGGCTTTGTTAAACTTCCGCTATACCGAGGACTAAATCTGATTAATTTGTTTTATTTATTCATCAAGGAACCGACAGCACGAAGTCAGTTCCATAAATTTAATGTGTAAATTCAGCTTCTTAACTAAACATTACACCGTTTAACCGCAGGGGTAGGCAGAGGACGGACTGCCAAACAACTCGGTCTTAGCACACTCCCCTTGCTTCATTCGCATTCATACATACTCTTCTGTTATTCTGACTCTCGACGTGGCCCGACTCGAGTGTTTGATTCACTTGATCATGCCATGTCTACCTCGGGCGTACCCTGATGCGTATTTATAAAAGCTATACCGTTTCAGTTACGGAGAGGACTGGAATAAAGTAGCTTTATTAATGCGATTAGCTAGACTATTACTGAGATTGAACGACACATTATGGTAGCATAGTCTAGTCTGATTTATTTATTTATTGTTTTCGAACATTTACAGATTATTAACATTATCATACTTATAAAATTAATAGACTAAATAGATATATTCAGTGGCGGCTCGTAACTTCTGAGAGAGCTAGAGTGCTAAGATTGAAAAATACGACGTTATTGATGTTTTTGAAGCCGAAAATGATTTTTGTTTTTTTTTGTGGGTGCAATATGATGGAACACTGCTCCACCTACCATCTAACTCTTCGTATGTCTATTATCTTGAAATGAGACATTGTATGAATTTGAATGAATCAACGGAATGATGGTTATTTGGGTAGTTATATAGTAGTTATATAGCATCCTCTATATAGAACCATACCGAGAAGGATACATCCTATGGAGCATTGAAAATATAATTTATTGGTATGATATTCTATGAACGGGGTAAACTGTATTTATGACGAAAACATTTCAACAACGCTATTTCTCAAGTGAACTTGTATTTGGTAAAAAAATGTTTGGTGACCTAACAATGTTTCGGTGTGTTGAGTGTTTTTGTTTAATTCAATTATGGCCAGTGTGACAAATAACATCAAATTTACCGTAGCCTGCCAATAATCAAGTGTTAAATAGCTAAAAAAAACAGCAATGCGTGCCGCTTGACGAAATGTTATTTTGTTATTTTTTTTAATAATAATAATATTTATTTATTTATTTGAAACAAACTTTATTTAACAACAAAATATTAGAAAGCATTGACTGCCCAACTGAGAATAAATCCCATTTTAGGACAGTCAAGTTGACAAGTTTAGTACATATTAAGTGCCATTATACAAAAATAGAAGGGAAAAAAGCTAGTATTGACATAGTATGGTAATATAATATATCTAGAAAAAAGTATAATAATTAAGTATAAAGAGATTATGTATATATATGTATATGTGTTTGATAGGTACTGGTTGGTGCTGTGAGGAAAAAAATGCGTTTAAAATTGAGCGCTACAAAAAAAGATAATATTATTGAGTAATATTGATAAGTTTGATTTACTTATCACTCAGCTTTATGAGCCGACGACGAAACTCATGGTTGCAGCTCGAAGAGGACGCTTCAAATAGTTAATAATATATTAAATATATTTTATTCAGTAAGTAAAAAAAGTAACTTTAGTAAATTGTTTATCACCAAATGTTTGTTATTTTTCTTGTCCTTGGTTAGGTTTTTTAATCCAGTTAAGATATTTTCCCAAAGAGCACAAATAATGTAACATAAATTCAGTCAAGTAAATCAAACCATGAGATATATATTATAGCTCTACGTGGGTATAGGTCATGCGTTAATGCATATATTTTATAACGGTATTTCAAATCATTCACGTATGTCTATATAATGTTGTCTTTTGATGATCTATTCGCGGGTCACGACTTATTTTTTCTCTAAAACACGACGTCCTGTTTTTACAAGAGTGTTTGCTACGACCAGACAATCGTATAGTGACCATAAATCGGGCAACTACACGATCGGCCAACGTTCCAACTACCTACTCCAAACTAGTGATGCCATTTTAGCTACAATCCATCGATCTACCGATTTTCATGGAAAGTCGACCGAAATATATAATATTATTGACACAATTCGTTTCTTATACTACGGAAAAAAATATGACGAATAGCTGTTGCGCCTGTTTTATCTCCGTATTTTATTTTTACGCATAGCCTGAGTCAGATTGCAGCACAAAAAAATATAACAACTAGCCCCGATTATACATCAGATTACATGCATTTCCCTATTGAGGTAATTTTTCACGAAAAACGGCGCTATACAAATTATCCGTTTATTATTATTATCAGCATAATATGCGTAACGCATATTTGGTCATTTATTTTAGGGTTAGTTGCATATTTGAGTCTTTTTTCGTCATTATAAACATAGTTCAGTCATGTTTTATTCTTCGCGCAGCAAGTCTGTCGGGATTGCTCGCCGAACTCGTACTGAACGGCCAGTGTGTGGAGGCGGATTTGTGCGAGTTCGGCCAACTATTTTGAAGGTTGGGCCAACTAGTTCGCCACCGGAGCGATCTCGGGCCAACTCGCCGAACTCGAGCGCACGAACTACCCCTCTATACAATCGCCCAAATGTTTGAGTTGAGCGATCGTGTGGTCGTAGCATTAAGTGTGCCGAATAATATTTTTATTTGTAGTTTTTTAATGGTGTTTGACTCGGTTTTATTATTCACGATGACCATATGCTTGGATTTCATAGTTTTGTTGAACCCAATTACGTTGGTATATTTGGTATTATAATCGAATTCTATTGGAATTTTTCTTGCAGAAAGGCCTTCATGTACCAGGTAGGACAGCTACAAGGCAGTACCTACCACTTTATTGTGACAATTCAACTTTAGCGTCGCAATATTATACTCCTATTCGACGGATTCAACATCTGGGGAACAAATACTTCGATGTTGATATATTTGGTACATCAGTATTACGGTATAAGCATGCATTAGTACGGTTTTTTTCGTCGAGTATAGCTAGGTTATTTGAAACTATTTAACTCTGGATAAAAGTGTCAAATTATTTTGTTTTTTTGTTTTTATATTATCTATCATAATATTACATTTTCAATATTATTTGTAAATGTCCATGCAAAAGCCTGTAATGGGTGTAAATAAATAAATAAATGTTTTCCCGTAACAAAAACACGAAGATCCAAAATGAACAACCCAAAATAATTCACCATTTTGAAATAGAAGGTGCCTAGTTGGCCCGGTACTCTGTCAAATTAACAAAAAAAAAAAATGTATATGCCAAACTAAGCAGTGCCATAAAGAGCTTATTGAGATTTATAACACCTCGTGTTGTTGATGCACAAGCACCACAAGCTGTAGTAATGATAGCCCTGATTTCAGAGAACGTGCCGGAGAAAGGGTTTGCCAGCTGCTACCATTAAAGCCATAAGACGTCAGTCTATATTATTCTACGGGCAAGAGAAAGTATTAAAATTACCCATAACCAGCGCAGGAATTATCGAGGCTACTTTAGTGTCGTCGCGGGCAAATAACACCACATTATGGCATCGCAACTTGCCGGTGGAAATAATGAACGTTCGTGAATTTATTGACTGTGTCATTAGACGAATTTACACTCTAAATTCTAATACTTTATGAACAAACGCAAACAACCTGCAAATTATCGAAAACGTGCCGAAAACTTTTTAGCAAAACATTGTTCTATTTTAAATCAATAACGAAATTTTCAATTCACTTGGTCGAGCTCCATCATCGTCAATTTCTATAAATCTTGGAGAGTCCCGGGGCGCTGTTCCCGTTCTTTTCAAGGAAGATTTTTTATCTTTTTCCGTAGGCTTAAAAACCTCTTGCTTAACTGTGGTTCTAGTTCTCTCGGGTGACAGTTGTCAGCTGTCATTAAGCGAATGGCATTCATTAAAAATATAAATATTTGCTTAGTTTTAACTGGAGGAGAATTCATTATTAAGTTAGTTACCGATTACATTATTATTTTCTTTAAACATTATATAGATGTTGGCATTCGGCACGGTAGTTCCAATCTCCAGCAATTCACGATAAGCGCCGCATAGATGAGATTGGTTTCGGCCGGTAATAATCTCTTAATAATCTGTTTAGGATTTTTTTTCTAAGTCTATCTGGAATTCCGCAGTAAATCAACAAGTTTTTAAGCCCAAGGCAAAATATAAGGAATCTTCCTTAAAAAGAACCAGACTCGCTGGAGCCTGATTCCTGTTCCCTTTAAGGGTAACGTATAGTCCTTATACTGCGGTTCCGGTTCTCTCGGATGGCAGCTGTCATTGAGCGAATGACATTCTTTTAAAATATCGATATTTGCGTAGTTTAAACAAAAGAAAAACTCCTCATTATCTATTGACTTTAAACAATATAAGTGAGTCATTTGTTGCATAGTAAAGTTATTAAATTAAGCCAAATAATGATAATGCGATGTTTGTAAAGTACCTGATATCTTCTCTATATATAAATATGAATGTTAGTCTGTGAGTCCTCCATTTGTCGCTGAAAATAGCACAGTTTGTTCTTGTTAGTGACGGGAAGGTTTAGAGAGTAGTTTGAATGAAATCAAAATTCTAAAACTGTTTCTATAACGTTAAAATTAGAATGAAAAACATTGAACCCGCCATGTTTTATTTACGTTAGCCCATAGATATACCACTCTAGTTAGCCACAGATTACATATTCAAAAGAAGTAGGTGATTGAGTAGAATATTTTATAAATTGAAAACACAAATAGGTACCTACTTAATAACTTTATTATATAGATATATTTTGAAAAAAATAAATGTTTCGAATGAAATAAAATTTTCGACTTAATGTTTCTTTATTTACAGATAGTAATAGTCGTCACAAGGCATTACTTTCGCTCTCAAATTAATTATGGCACCCAAACGACAAGCAAGAATTCACAACTTCAAAACTTTATCCCAAAAAATAAATAATCCCGAGCAAGGCCGGGTATACATCAGCTAGTGTCGGATGTAAATGATTTAAATTCTAAAAATTGTTTTGCATTCTTAATTCCAGTAGATCTTGTTAGTTTCTAGCGGTTGTTTGTGTCATTTTATGGTATGGACTATGGTCATAATATGATTGCGAGTAGCTAATGTTTAATAACTTCAATTATTTACGTACTTCGCTTCCGTATTATACTCGTAGATTATAACTTTAGAATATGCATTTTGTATTACACGGATTTGAAACGTTAGGGCCGATTAGCTTCTGGCATTTATTTTTTTAATTGTCGTCAGATCATAACTTCTTGCTCTTCTATAGAGTGCATGTTATTTTCAGGAAGTCCGTACAATTAGTAACTTTTATTGTTAAAGCAGGAAGGGTTTTACCGATGACATAACATCAGTTGCGTTCTAATAGGGTGTAACCGATTGACTTCCTAATGCTTCGCTTGCGTGTGCAGATCAATTTGCCGTGCATGCAGATTTCCAATGCAAACTATTCGATACACGTCGAACTACCAACTAAGTATTAGGTGTCAGTAATTTTCCGAACACCCTGCTCACGAACATTCCGCAAAGGAAATAATTACAAGTTTCATAAAAATCAGGCTAATACTAAAAATTCAACTTAATAAACACAGTGTTAACTCGTTTAATCGGTTTTGCACTCGACTAAATACTAGCGTTCGAAATATGGGGAACAACATGCGGCCAATTGCCATCATAGAGATAACACGGGCTTCAGTCGATTACGAGCGTTCGTCGGGTTTATATTTCCAACGACAACTGCAAAATGCCTCCATGTCACATGATTGGACAAGTAGGCATTTTAGGGGGTGCATATGAAAAATTGTAAGCCCTGTAAAGGTGGTTCAAATACTTACTATTAAAGTAATACTGAAAAAACCAATTACATTCCCACCAGCTACATTGTACAAATTAAAGTAATACTGAAAAAACCAACTAAATTCCCACCAGCTACATTGTACAACATTTTTCAAGTTCCAAAAATTGATGACTATACAAAAGTCGCAATATTACAAATATTCCAAGATAACACGTTAAAACAATCAAAACTAAATTCATCATTAAGGCATAAATATAATATTTCACTTAGTTTATTTTTTACACAACAAATGCACAATAATTATATTGACAAAGGGATGAAATAATTAAATAGTTTTCTCTAATAAGTATTTTTTTTTTGTAAATCTAATTAAAATGGAAAAATAAAAATTATTGAAACTATAAGCCATATTGACGTTACCCAACTTCTAGTACATTATATTCACTACTAATAATGATGTTTAACTATTATTATTATAATTGACATGTTTCTACTATACCAGACTCTAGAGCCAGTGCTCTTCATTGCCATTCTAACTTTGAAAATAATAAACACAAAAAGTCCCTCTGGAAAAGATGGAAAAGAATTGGTGTAACCTTTCATCGGTTTTAACATAATCAATATTCGTGCAAATTGGCCTTTTTGATGCTAAGAAACGAAAGGATCAAATGAAGTAGGCACATCGGTAACTCAAATGCTCCGGGTCACGGCAAATCCGTTTTATTTCATTCAATGGTTTTGCAATATTGTCATAATCGGGGGTTAGGAGCAGACCAGCTTTCTAACTAAGTACCTCGCTACAGCTTCGATCCATGCTCCAAGTAAATCAAGCTAATTACCAGATTATAGATCTTGAATTTGTGTATGAAAGTAAAATTGCATTTCGGGTTCATATCGAGGGGGTGTGCCAGTTTGCATTAAAGATATTAGAATTCGTTATCCGAACCGTCAGGATCTTTCGTAGTTAGTAGGCTGGAGAGTGGGTCAGCTCTATCATGAGAATCGGAGGGGATTTTGAAAATTAAATTGAGTTTTCTCTACACGAGGGTGCAGGGCCACTGTCCGTGGCTCGATCTAACTAAATTTCTTCTGGGCGTGCTCGGATTTCACTCCTTGCAGCCCAGGAGGAAGGATTATGCCGCTACTAATTTTTTCTACTGCTGCGAGGCTGTATAGAGAATTCAGCTATTTTGGAGCGCATAAGTCTTTGCGTTTCTGATGACTATCTAAGATATCGTATCTAAGATGCTCCCTGCGGGACCAACCTGCAATGGTTCTCCCGGTTGGGAGGAGTATTTTGCTCCTCAACAAAATCTCTTCTGATATCGACATATTTTGCGTCAGTGAGGAGAGATTCAGAGAGGGAAAAATAAAGTTCAGTGTGGAGGTTTGACGAATTCGGCGACTCAACGAGTTCTAGGGCCTAAGTCTGTATCTTTTGCGTCAGTGAGTAGAGATTCAGAGAGGGAAAAATAAAGTTCAGTGTGGAGGTTTGACGAATTCGGCGACTCAACGAGTTCTAGGGCCTAAGTCTGTATCTTTTGCGTCAGTGAGTAGAGATTCAGAGAGGGAAAAATAAAGTTCAGTGTGGAGGTTTGACGAATTCGGCGACTCAACGAGTTCTAGGGCCTAAGTCTGTATCTTTTGCGTCAGCCAACGCAATTTTAATCGACCACAAACAACACATATTGACATTTGGTAGTCCGTAACACAAACGCGAGAGACGCTGCGGTAATGAAAACTGCCAAAAAGTTTTTTTTGGCCGATCTAATTTGCGTTAGCTAACGCAAAAGATTCAATTCATTCCATTCCAAAATTTTACAAAATTAACATTTTAAAGCATTTTTAAAGATTTTACTAAATAAGACAGGTTGTACAACATCCGAAATAATTACTTAAGTCAGTAAATTGTATACAACCTTTTTTTTTACAATAACTCCACACAGGAGGCTCTGAAGGAAATAATTTTTCCTCAAGGCCTATATCATCTTTGGGGATGCTGTGTGGAGGGTCTTTTAGAGGATAGGAAGGAGTAAACTCGGGTCTTGAAGAGACCCATGTAGTAGAAGGGAGGAAACACAGAGGTCGGCAGATCATTTCACAGCCGAGTTTTTGAATACAAGAACGAGTCGTAAAAGCGACCCGTTCTCACGTGAAAAATGTCAACCATGTGCAAATGTTGGGCGCGCGTTTGGCGTGTTTCCCGACTATGCACCGGTTCCGAAGGGATCAATGACGCTAGGTCTTCAGAGCATTTTCCATTAAAATTCGGGCAGAATAAGGACATCATTCCCACCTGACGTCTGTGCTCCAAAGATTGCAATCCGTTTGTAAAGGTAGGCGAATCTATCAAACGGACCGCCCGTTTGTGTACAGAGTCAGGGTTTTTTTTCAGATATTTTGGAGCTCCCGACCAGAGGTGGCTGTGAAAATTGCCGCACTTGTGATTTGTACAGGGTCAGCAGTTGTGTACTATCTGCAGTATCTGCGAGCTCTCAGTACGTTCAGCTTCTGAGAGGCTAACTTTACTCGATGCTTCGATGGAGCCCCCATACCTGAGCTGGTCACTTAAAGTTACACCAAGCATATCAATGGAGGGCTTGTTGGGAAGATTGCTTCCATTAAAGGAGGCTCGAGACGTAATTAGACATGATTGGGTCTATGAAACATTAATACATACTGGTATTATAAAGTAGCAACAAACATTTTTGTTTAAACGCAGCTTCATTGATGCTAACTATGTCGATTTCCAAAGTGATTCTATTTAACAGTACGATTGCCCTCCCCACCGGTATGACCATTGGTCAATTGGTCCTGCAGGCCGGGAGATAAAACAGTCTATGCTGTCAATGATGGAGATTACCATCAGGAACATAGAAATTAATGCCCTCCATGATAGCAGAGTTTTCGAACCAGTCTGAAGAAATGTGTAACAATATGTACATCCCTTCTGACCCGCAAATGATTCATTCTGAGTATACCTAAGAGAAAGTCGGTGGGATAGAGCCACGAGTAGTAGCCTCTCAAAAGGTAGAGAAATCTCAAAAATTTCTTCTGATCTCTCTCCGAAAGATACAGACTTAGGCCCCTGGTTATAATAAAAATAACAGTTAATTTCTATAGGACAGTTCTGTGAAGGTTCGCCTCAAGTGTCTGTTATGTATGCACGCACCTAAATAACGAAACACGTAAGATATCTATGGCAACTTACTGACAACGACTTGTATCTAAAGTAATGTTAGTATTTCTGATGCATACTCTAGCTACGAATACATTCCAATCTCTTTGATTCTTGTAATAATTTGAAGGTCGCAGATCAAATGTGAATGTTTAATATGCCCACCGACTTTGGGATTTACGGCAACAATGAATCAAACTTTATAATGAGTGGTACCTACTTATTTATAGTTCGCCTTGGATTTATGCAGGCAACTGAATACATTGTAAATATCCATTATGCAGTTACTTTATATTTACAAAATGTTTATTTTCATCTTTATGAACTAATATCGCTTTTATTGTATCCTTTTTTCGTAACGTATAATTCAATACACCAATTCCAGGGGCGTGGCCTGACGGTAATCTAAGTCACAGCACCATTACTTAATTCAATTTATTTTAATAACTTATTGAAGCTTGTAAATCTCGTTGTAATTTTTATTTTTTTATTTATCTATTTATTAACGCCCCAAAGGGCTTTTACATATTTTAACAATAAAATGATTATGTGTACAGAACTTAAAAAAAATAACATGATGCATAGTTGGTATATAAGTGTAACATATTTATAATATATATGAAGGTATAATAATGTGTAAGTGCATGCCACAGAGAAGTTACAAAGGGAAAGGTTTTTAATTTGTAGATACTACTTTTTTTAAATAAAAATAGTAATAGTCTGATCTACATGATACATAATACACAAGTGCATAATATAATACTCTTATAATATGAGTGCATGACATTGTGAAAAAAAAAAATCATTGTGTTTTTATATTTCGGATGATGTAAAAATGTATATTTAATCATTTATTTATTTATTTGATCATACGCCCATCTGGTCTTTTACACGGATTTTAGAACATAATATAAAGAGCTATCGTAAATTACAAGTACGTAGAGATTATTAACCATTAAGTAATTACCAATCTTTTTCAAACGTTTAATAGTGACATAAAATAGAAAACAAAAACAGTATTATAACACAAACATTAACACTGCATTATCCAAGCTACAATACTACATATTGTAGGATTCATCAAAGTACTGGTATAGATGACGCTTTACTGTATAAATGGCGCCAGCAAATACATCAACAATTATTAATGGAAGATAATATTGACAAGTGTTGAAGTTGAGGTATGATATCAATGAAGATGGCGTAAAGTGAACTGGTCTAATTAGCTCAGTTGGTAGAGCGGTTATCCCGATTAAACGGGTCCTAGGTTCGTTTCGTGAATCCTAAATTCTTCAATGATTAAAAAGTTTCTTCAATTTATTCTTATAGTCTTTTGACATTTAGAGCACCTGTCTTTTAAATCTCTCGACATTAATATACTCGTATCTGGAAAAGCTACAATTACTGGAAGTCGGTTAGTAAACAATTCTTTCCGGGCGGTTGACACTCTTTTTTCCTTAAAAACTAACTAACTAACCATCACGCCGTTTCTCCGCAGGGGTAGGCAGAGAGGACGGATCGCCAAACATAGTTGGGATTCACTTCTTGCTTCATTCACATTCATACATCGTCTCTTACATTCTCTTCTGTTATTCTATGACTTCTGACATCGCCCGACTCCCCAGCTTTTTCCATTTACATTTCCGTCATATATTCTCCTTCTTCGTTCATCCACTCTACATGGCCAACTCATTAAACTTACCAGCCTTGCATTATTTGCGAATCTCAACATTTTTCACACGATCATACATAGTTTAACTACACATTCGCCTCAGAGATCCCATTTCTACAGCATTCAGTCTTCTTTCATCCTACCCCTGCCAGTTCCATGCCTCACTGCCATACATCGGGATTGACATCAGTACTCCATTGTGGACTGCTAAATCTTTGTTCCATTTATCAATATCAAAATAATATGCATCACAAGAAATTGTGACACAGAATATTATAATTCTCATTAGTGTTATTTAAAATGCTTCAAGGGCAAGTTTACTGTATCAAAAACCATTAAATAATAACGAGGTTCGTTGAAAAATCAATGCAATTCGACCTTCTGATTTATTTCCAGTGGCTTACAAATCTCATTAATTTATAATTCAAATCCATTGAAAAATACTTTCGATGTGAAAATGCGAGAGCAAATTAGACACGATTTGACATGAAACAATGGAAACTTCGAACTCTTACAGCATTTTTAGTAGAAGATTTCATCTAGTGATGTGCGTAATCAAAACATTTCGAAATGCTCGATTATTTAAATGATCGAAATATAGCGATTCACGTGTAACGCAAACATACTTACATTTATAATACTATGGTTTTTCATTTAATTAGAAATCAGCACTACGAAGTAACAAAAACGGCGCTATTCAAATTATCCAATAATTTA
Source organism: Halesus radiatus (assembly GCA_022606495.2). Classification (NCBI taxonomy): domain Eukaryota; kingdom Metazoa; phylum Arthropoda; class Insecta; order Trichoptera; family Limnephilidae; genus Halesus; species Halesus radiatus. The sequence goes on along the minus strand of JAHDVE020009159.1, from coordinate 8,573 downwards.
AATATTATTGTTATAAAAATAAATTGCTGTAGATACGATAGATACATGTATGTACATTAATACATTTCTAAATAATTGTAGAAGACGGTTTATTCAATTAAAATAACATATATAGTATATTTGCGGCACGATGCAGAGTGGTAGATTCCTTTAGTATATGGCTGTACCTGTTTTTGGTACTTTCCTATCTTCCCCCATCTCCTTCCCCTCCTATGAGTGATCTTCAGCCTCACAACAATACCCCAATTGGGGATGCCATGGTCTCACTGGCTCCAGACGGTTGGGAGCACTTGGGACTATTGTGCACTAATCATATTAAAATAAATTAGTCCTGTCCTTTGTTTTATTTGTTGTTGTTGTTTTTTAAAGTGATTAATTCGATACATCATTCGATCATTTTTCGTGTTTTGGAATCGGATGCTTCGATTATCATAATGGTTCCATTATGCCCATCACTAATTTTATTATAATACTTTCTAAGCATTCAACGTACATAATCGTATCCATTGAACTCTAGGGAACTGTCATCGAGTTGAACGTCTCATCACGATTGTACTTGTACGTCAGTAATGTTATCAATTGAATGATGTTCTTCACCTGATTGCTCATTGCCGATGTACCAATTTGAAAATGTACGCTGCGCTAGCTATCAATGCACCTTGCTTCGGAATTGGGAACATTATTCCTGTAAGATCCTTTGTTATTTTTGTTGTTATATGACACCTAGTGGCGTGCACAGAGTTTTAATTGGAGTAAGCATCCCCAAAAATGATATAGGCCTTGAGGGAAATTATTTCCTTCAGGGCCTCCTGTGTGGGGTTACTGTAAAAAGAAGCAATGGAAAAACCAGTACACTAATTAATTTTTTTTGGTTTAATTCGTCGAATTCCATTTATTTATTTATTTTAAAAAATGTATATCAAATTTAATAATGTTAATAATAACACAATAATAATTGGATTACTTCTATAGCGCCGTTTTCGTGGGAAAATCACCGCAAGGGTGCTTTTCAATTAATTAAATAACATATAATGTTATCATTAAGTTCTGTGAGTATTTTTAGTTGTTATTATTGTGACCTTAGTCTCACTGGCTCCGAGCAGCTGAGTCTCTTGTGTGGTATGACATGAAGTAAAACTGGAGTTAATATGGGGTGCTGAGAACCAGAGAGGCTTATACGCTTTTTGAGGAGTTTTGAGAAAACTGCTTTTGAAGTTTTTGAGAATTTTATTAATCCTTTCATTTCATCAATCCATTTTGATTTCGCTGATGCCAAACAAACTGAAGCGACAGAAAAATTAATTAGTAATTTTATAATAATAATAATAATAATAATTATAATAATAATAATAATAACAATAATAATAATAATAATAATAATAATACTAATAATAATAATAATAATAATAATAATAATAATAGTAATAATAATAATAATAATTATTATTATTATTATAATAGTTGGATGATTTGTATAGCGCCGTTTTTGTGAAAAATCACCTCAAGGGCGCTGTACAAATATTTCTTAACTAATTATGTACAAACAGATACAGAAAAACATACTTACCTGGCAGGTCGCTTCAGATGAACACAGTTTTAGAAAAAATTATTTATAGAAATGATAGTTTTACATAGTTATTTGTTTCTCCTTTTCTATTGATGTTACATTTATTAGATGATTGGTGGCACAAGAAGAGGTGGTATTTATTGAATTATTGGTAATGAATTATAGCATCTAAATAATAAACTTTTCTTAGCTATTGATTTATTTACGTAACAACATAATGCGCACTGAAAACCAACGTTTTTACTGACGTTAATATTTCAATAATATCTCAAATGTTAACAGTTTTTCAAACATTTCACCTCCGTTCAGATTATGGTTTAAAATTCTAGAAAACTACGTTCTTTTGCTGCATGTAATTTCGTTTTCATTTCCATGTTCCATGATCCTACCTGCACGTGATTGTCGAGTGGTGAAACTCATGTTTTCTTAACAAAAATCGTTAATCAACTGTTAGTTCATACTAATTAGGCGGTTGAGTTCCTATGGCACGTACGTTATTACAGATTCCGTCTATGACATACAATTAACACGATGTTTTCTGAACTTGTCGCTGCAGTATTGACTGTTGCAAAGATAAAATTTTGATTCAAATGGCGCTTAAAGCCTGTCTGGTTCTCAGCGCCTCATATACGAGTATGCCGTCATAAATATTTGTACAGCGCCCTTGAGGTGATTTTTCACAAAAACGGCGCTATACAAAGCATCCAATTATTATTATCCGAAGAAGCTTGCGTGGGTTTCCCGTTAAATTGATCTTACGTAATATATTATACTTCTCAGAGGTTTTCTAATTCATTTAATCACGAACTATACATAATAACACCTGACAAAACTATCAAACCTATGTATTTCAAGGTAACTACGCTAATTGTAATCCGTTTAAGCAAGTAAGCACAAGTGAATTCATTTGCGGCGAATTTAATTAGAGGGAGGTCATTCATTCGGTGTTGCTAGTAAAGCTGTTTGTTTTATGTGTTTCCTGTAAATTTAATGCATATTCTGATGTTTACACTTCGTCGATTTTATCTGTTACTGCTCTAGAAAGGTGTTTATCTAAATCAGCGATGCACAACCTTTTTAACCCGCGGACCAATTTATCCAATTTTTAATTTGTTCGCAGGCCGCAGGGAGTAGGTTACATACAATTTGACATGGTTAACTTTGCAGTCGGTGGGGTCGATTACCTTTTTAAATACATTTATCATGGATCGCACAAAGAAAGCGCCGCAGCCTAATTTTTCCAAGGCCAACCAATAAATGATGTCGGTTTTTATCATTCTGAAATATTAAAGAACAAGAATGTAAAACGCTTATAAATTTCAACGGCTGATTAAAAATAAATAGTAAGAATAGTGCTCATAATTATTTTATTGCCAGGTTCAAGGCCAAACCAAAAATGGTGTTGATTTATATCGTTCGGAAAGACAGATTCAAAATTAAATTATGTCAAGAAATCTTTTGGATTTTTATAAAACGAAATCCTTTAAAATGTATAAAAAAATTCTATATTGAAGGTCAAATCACAAAATTCTATCGTTTTCATAGTAATTGTCTACACATTGCGTACATACGTATTTAGTTAAGAAAAGAACTAGTAACCGTTGAACAGTTTTTACCGCAAACTTTTTCATATTTTATTTAGCCAAGTGGGCCTTACGAAAGGGCTTGCGGGCCGCACAAAATGGGCTCGAGAGCCGCCTGTTGTGCATCACTCATCTAAATATGTCTTCCTAAATTAACTGCAAATTATTAAATAGTTTAAAAATAAACAGAAGAAAAGTTTATGAATCGTTACAGTTATTGGTGTTGCAAACGATTAAGTATTATTGCTATCGCTTCAGTTGATCTCTATACAAATTTCTATTTAATTGTTTCTTATTTTTTTAGGGAAATCATCAGTTAATATATTCGTGTCAAATATCCAATCTCAAAACAAATGACTTATTTGTAGGAAGATAATTAGTAAAACAGTAAAATAACGTGTTTTATGTATGACTAAAATTGCATTTTTGCAAATTTAATAAAACCCTTTCTTTAAAAAAAAACCTAATTAATCATTAGAAAAATAACTAGCAGGAAAAATGGAAAAGTGTTAAAATTTTGTTTAACCTTTCGTAGTAAAAATAATTCACATCACAATATCTCAGTCACTTGCTTTGGTATATTCGCCCCCTCCCCCCTTGCGACTAGGGGCTGGTACTTTCCACCCTTCTTAGGTTTAAATAGCTTATTTTGTCAGGATCTCACATGAGCAGAGTGGCGCAGCGGAAGCGTGCTGGGCCCATAACCCAGAGGTCCGTGGATCGAAACCACGTTCTGCTAACATTTTTTTTTAATAAAATTTTGTCAGTGTTATTATTTTTTTACAAACACAATTGCTAATGTGAAATTTTTTGTTTTTGTTTTTAAAATTTATGTAATATAATATTTATTTATTTAAAACACACATTATTTAACTTCAACATTTAAGAAAGCTTTGACTGCCCAACTAGGAACATATCCCGTTTTAGGACAGTCAAATTGAAAAGTTTAGTTCATATTAATTGCCATTATACAAAAGTATAAAGGAAAAAATAGTATTGACATAGTATTGTAATATAATATATCTAGAAGAAAGTATAATAATTAAATGTAAAAGAGATTATGTATATGTGTTTGATAGGTTAAGTATCACTCAGGGATGCTGCAAATAGTTAATAACATATAAAATACATTTTATTCAATAAGTTCAAAAAGTAACTTTAGTACATTGTTTATAACCAAATGTTTGTTCTTTTTCCTTTCCTTGTTAATGGTTTTTAATCAAGTTAAGATCTTTTCCCAAAGAGCACAAATAATGTAACGTAAATCCAGTCGAGTAAATCAAGCCATGAGATGGCAATAGTAACTACATATTATTATTCTGTTTAAAAAACGGTTTATTAAATACAGTTTAATTTAATTCAATTTAACAGTTCTGCTAGATATTTATTATTAGGCTGTTTCGCCTTCCGAAGGCATTATCAAAACAAACAAACAAAAAGTTTATTTTGGTGAAAGACGTCAAATTTTTATAGCACCTTTTTTGTGAAATATCACTTCGAGAGTTCCCCATGTTTTAACAAGTTTTTATTTTAATTAGTGAAACTGCGATGAACTATTTTGTGCATTTTTTTAAGTAACTCCACACAGGAGGCCCTGAGGGAAATAATTTCCCTCAAGGCCTTTATCTTTACGGATGCTGTGTAGAGGGTTTTTTAGAGGATAGGAAGGAGTGAACTTGGGTCTTGAAGAGATCCATGTTGTAGAATGGAGGAAACGCAGAGGCCGGCAGATCATTCCACAAACGAGCTGTTGAACACAAGAACGAGTCGTATAAACAACCCGTTCTCATGTGACAAATGTCAACCGTGTGCAAATGTTGGGCGCGCATTTGGCGTGTTTCTCGACTTTCTCGACCTTTTTTCTCGTAGTTTTCTCGACCTGTGCCGAAGGGATCAATGACGCTAATTCCTCAGAGCGTCTTACCCGTAGAACAAGGAGAGCATTCCCACCTGACGTCTGTGTTCCAAAGATTGCAATCCGATTGCTAAGATGGATGCGACAATACAGTGGCAGCGTTCTCGACTGCATGGATTAGATGGATTGTGCATTAATAATATTTGCCTAGCATAATGTTTGTAATAAATTACCTCGAGGGCGCTGTGATTAGGGAGGGGCGACGGTTTGTGATTTATTTCTTTATACTGGTGTTCGGGGGTTGTATTGGATACCTATTTTTAACATAATAATGACGGTTGGCGTTAACAAAAAATTGTTCATCGAAGTGAAGCTAGCAGTTCACAATGGAGTGCTGCTACCAATCCTGATGTATGGCAGTGAGGCATGGAACTGCCAGAGGAAGGATGATAGTAGATTGAATGTTGTAGAAATGAGATCTCTGAAGGCGTGTGCGTAGTAAATCCATGTATAACCGTGCGAAAAATGTTGAGATTCACAAAGAATGCAAGGCGGATGTGAGCGTAATGAGTTAGATGAAGAAAAGGACACTTAGGTGGTTTTGTGATGTAGATGAACGAAAAAAGGAGTGTAAGGGGAATATATGACGCGAATGTGAATGGAAGAAGCCGAGTAAGCACGATCAAGTCAACCAGTCAGTGGCTGAGTTGGCATCGCATCTGAGTCCCACCCAGGCGTCGTGAGTTCGATTCCTCGAAGTCCTCCATCACGACACATGCAACATCTTCCGCTTAAAGTGATGGCAGTAGGAGATTTTCAAATATTGTCATGTTATTCGTAACCTGGGAATGTTTGCCTTTCTTTTAAAACAAATATGTCAAAAGTGATCCAAATACTTTGGGGGCCATGTAAACAGTCAGAATAACAGTAGAGTATGTATGAATGTGAATGAATCAAGGAGTGTGTGTCAAGATATTTGTTTGGCGGTCCGTCCTCTCTGCCTACCCCTGCTGCGAAACGGCGTGATGATTGGTTAGACCATTAACAAAATAATCAGATACTAATCTAAAAATTCTCCATATAAAATATAGAACCTTTTTCCATATTATTTACCTACTCCAGGAACAAAGGTTATTTTGCCATTCGACTATTCTTCGAAAACGTGTGTTTACGGCTTGTTTTCGCAAGACATTTCAAACGTAGGGATTTTAATTCTAAGCACATTATTATTCGTCTATGCACTTTTCCAATATCACGTTTCACACGCGGTTACAATTTCAGCATTTTTGCAAAAAACTTATAGAATATGCATTAAAAAAGGGCAAAAACGATGTTGTGTCTATTTTCTTATTGTCACAAAGGCGTATAATAATAATAATTGGATGATTTGTATAGCCCCGTTTTTGTGAGAAATCATCCCAAGGGCACTGTACAAATATTACTTCGTATTCTTTATCTAATTATGTACAAACATATTTACCTGGCAGGTCGCTTCAGATGAACACAGTTTTATTAGAAAATTTAAGCATAGAGGCGATATTTTTACAGTTTCTATTTCATCCTCTTTTTCTATTGATTTTACATTTATTAGAAGATTGGTGGCATAAGTAGAGTTATTTTCAAATATTTATAATTATTTTTTAGGACTGGAAAATATTTATAAAATGACCTTAAAAAGCTTATGAACTTTTTAATATATATTAATATATTATTGAAATTTATTTAGTTATGGTATTTACGGTGTTGCTAGCTGTGGACGCATTTGTGCACTGATGCGAGAATTTTTTTAAACTTTTCCTATGCGAGAACATTTATCGCTGTGTTCAGAACTGGAGCGGTATTATATATAATTTACATTATTTATAATAGATAGTCATTTTATCCAATGAAAGTCGCTAGAATCACAAAGGCCACGTCCTAAATAGGAAATTTCTATTTCAAGGGAAATCGCTATATATTTTACGCTTCAATAAACGAAATGTCATAGATTATCTGCGATCGCTCACCACTTTTACTAAGGAAATATTAATATGTTTACCCTATTCTCACAATAATTAAATAAATGCAGTTTCACATTGTCCCTCGTATTTAGGATGAACGAAGTATGTATGAAGAATGAGCTAATGATGAACGTAAGTCTCAAATCATGGTGTTTGAAAGAGAGAGTACGAAAACAGTGTGCAATATAGTTGTGAATGATGAATACTTGGAGCAGGTCGATGAGTTTGTGTATTTGTGAAATATATTTACGAGATATGAAAAGACTGATAGGGATATTGAAAGAAGGGTTAATGCAGGAAACTCCATTAACGGAGGACCGAACGCGGTTGGCGCTAACAAAAAGTTGTCCAAAGAAGCAAAGCTAGCAGTTCACAGTGGAGTGCTGATACCAACCCTGATGTATGGTACTGAGGTAACTGGGAGAGAAAGGATGAAAGTACACTGAATGCTGTAGAAATGAGATTTCTGAGGCGAATGCGAGGTAAAACATGTATTATCGTGTGAAAAATATTTTCAATGCAAGGTTGGTGTTAGCGTAATGAGTAAGATTAAAAAAGGGACGCTTAGATGGTTCGGGCAAGTAGAGCGAATGGACGAAGAAAAGAGTGTAAGGAGAATATATGACGCGAATGTGAATGGAAGAAGAAGCCGGGGACGACTCAGGAAGACATGGCACGATCAAATGACTGAAATACTTGAGTCGGGCCATGTCAGAAGTCGGAATAACAGAATAGAATGTATGAGACATTGTATAAATGTGAATGTAGCGCGTATGCCAAGATCGAGTTGTGCGGCGGTCCGTCCTCTCTGCCTACCCCTGCGGAGAAACAGCGCGATGGTTAGTTAGATATCTGTGGAGGAGGCATTTTATACATATTATATTATTGTATTTAATAAAGATGTTGAAAAACTTGGTATGTTTTACCGTTAAAATAAATAAATCATGGAACACACAGATACAGAATAATGGCTGAGAACTGGTTTCTAGTATTTAGTTGAACTTTATGTTTACAACAATTTATGTTAAATTGGCTGGCAATTTACTCACCGAACATGTTTTCGTGCCTAATAAACTGCAATACGTCAAAATGTGTGCATTATTTGCATAGTATTATGAATAGCACGTTCATACTTTGTCACATTTCCTCCTTTTATTCTCAAATAATCGACGATTTTCATTTGAGCGAATGTGGCGCTGCAGTTTATTATTTCTTCATAAATTAGAAATTTTCCATAACCTCGAAAATTGGCGAGGACTTTTTCCTAAACGGACCTCTTTTCCCGTTTCAAAGGTTTAGAATCGAATAAGGAACTCTGAAAAATACCCCTGGGGGGTCCATATAGATTTGCAGAGATGTAAATGCGAGTCCACGGATTGCAGTTCACTTAGACTGCACGCATAGTAAAATGTGCAAGTTTTTAAAAATTTTCATAGCAACAGCAATAGGAATGCATCGCGGTACTGAATAAATACCACATGTTCAGTCTTGTACCAAAGTTTTAGATAGTGACCCTGGGGGTGTCATTTGTTGATCAACAAGATACGGACTTAGGCCCCAGACCTTTT